>LPNX010330316.1:118048-216810 GCA_001517045.1 Pseudotsuga menziesii
GTAGAAACTCAGACTATTACTGCAATATAATGAGCCATTAATACTAAAACCGGATTTATTCATCAACCGGTCTATCATCAAACTTACATCATTTCCCAGTATGCCATTTTTTACCAATGAAACGATATGCAATGCAAATGCATAAATTTTAAACGCAAGGTGCGACTATAAATCTCCGAACTCAGACATGGTTTTAGTAGGGATGAAAAAACGGTAGAAACTTATGCTGCTCGGGGACATGGAAGTTACATCGGTGCGACTATAAACCGTGGGAGCCACAACAACTTTCCGCACAGGGAGCTCCCGCCAGCACCACTACTCATGCTACCCTCCGAACGCAAATACTAACAGCGGCACGGCCCTAGGGTTTCGAGTAGCCGACAATGATGAACTGCGCGGCGCGGGCGGAGGTTATGGATCGAAAAGATGGGAAAACTCATTAGGGAAACTAACCAGATAAGCATTCACCATCAAAGATTCGGCAAAAAAAAAACCCCTTCGAAAAATTCTGACGGATATCATCATCATAATTAAACAAACCAGGTGCAGGCGGCATGACGGCCGCCTGCACCTGGCCTTCCTCTTCTACTCAGGGCGAGACTGAAATGGCCGCAACAAAATAAAACGTGGGTTCTAAAAAGAAAAACTCCCCCCGCAAACAGCTATCTAACCGAAAACCCTAAAAAGAAGAAAAACGGGCGCAAACCACCAGGGAGACGATTATGACAATTCTAGCTGCAGGAGAAAAAATCCTCGTGCGCGCGAAAAGGAACTATGGGGGCCTAATCCTAGTAATACCCAAACCACAACATAAATCCCTTAATCAAAACCTTGTAAAACACGATGTTAGGTGGTAAAGATCCTACCTTGCAATCCAACAAACGAGTGAGCTGATGACTGTTAGACTTCTCCTTCTGCCACTTGGACACTGGTACACCAACAGCTAGATCCTCACGTGCTCCTAAAACGACAGCTCAACTTACCGCGACAGCGCTCGAAAACAATACAAAACCCCGTTTGTCACCCCGTATATATTGAACAATTTGCCACACGTGCGACGAGTCAAATCGGGCGGGGAAAAAATTCCATCGGGCACGAACTAAAACCGAGCCGGGTGGCCAGAACTCCATTTCCTCCACAATGGCGGACAACCCCCTGTACTCACTCACCCGCAACGGCTAAATAAACGCTTGAATCACCGTCGTCGGGCGTCGGCGGACACCTTGATCGGATGATGAAGAGCTCGAACCCCTCCGCAACATCGGGAGGGAAAAGCAACACACCGTCCGCAACGGCGGACGAGGAAGACTTCACATTCCTTCGATGAAGAACCAAAACCCATCCGCAATGGAGGAGAATCAAATAATCACGCGCAACGGTCAGAAGATTCCAAAACCTCCCGAAACGGTTGGGACAAAAACGAAAGTCTAAGACTCGGAAACGGGCCGCAACGGCAGGGAGAAAGATCATCAAACCGCCCGCAACAGCGGGGAGGGAGATCATTAAACCGCCCGCAACGGCGAAAGAGATGAAAGACTTAATTCCCGATTGAACCAGGCTTTGAAATATTTGCAAGATGACGATGAACTTAATTGAAGATGGGATCCTTTTAAGCATTCAAAGAGAAAAAACCACTCAATTTACAGCAACCAAAAGGCTAGAAGACGCTTCAAAATCCATAGGCCAAAAATCAATAGGCTAAAATCAAGAAAGAACCAACATAATTCAAAGTAAAGGAGGGTCCTAAAAAATTTTAGAATTTTGGGAAATTGTTGCAGGTGCAACAGATCCAACGCAGATCCCCCCGCAACAAGTGCCCCTTCTAGAGAAAGCGATCATCCAAGCTAAAAATGCGAACACCCTAGGAGTCGTGACTAAATCTCTCAAAGTCACAGAAGGGAAAGGGAAAAATACAAATAAAGATAAAAGAGGTAGACTGAGCAATGTCTAGAGAATCAAAGAAATAGGAGAACAACTGGTGGCTTCAGGGCAGTATCCAACAATAGATGTAGCTCTTTCCCCTTCCATTTAATTCCTTCTTAATGCAAATTACAACCTGGAATATTAGAGGCTATAACAGTGCGCTCAAGAAGCGCCTTCTTAAAAGAAGAATCGACGAATAAAAATCAGGGATAATTTTCCTGCAAGAAACTAAATGCTCGGGAGAAGATCTTGTAAGTATAACCCAAAAAGTGTGGAAGGGTTGCGAGTCGATCGCAATCGATTCTAGAGGAGTGGTGGGTGGTCTGGGAATTCTTTGGAACCCTCGTGTGGTGTCCTTATCAAGTTTTCTTACCACCAACTGTACTATGTCAGCTGATTTCCACATTATCGGCACTAGAATAAGAGGATTCATATCCAATGTTTATGGCCACCATGGATTAGAAGCCTACATTTCTTGAATCACTCTCAGACCTAAAAACTTTAGTTTAGGACAAAGCATGGATTATAGGAGGTGACTTTAACCTAATAAGAAACCTAGACGAAAAAAAGGCGGTATTCGACGCTTAAATACCGTGAGTACTCTATTCAATAACACCATCATTGATCTGCACCTGATCGATGTCAGAACTTCGAATGGTATCTTCACATGGAATAATAAACAAACAGGGGATAAAGGAATAGCATGTAGACTTGATAGATTCCTGCTTTCAAATTCGGTCATGATGGCCGGGGGCAACCTCAAAGCGGTCCTCCTACCAGCGGCAGGATCGGACCATTGGCCCATTAGCTTGGAATGGGACAATGTCAGAGTCAACCCTCACAGACCATTCAGATTTGAAAAATTTTGGCTCCTCCAGCCGGACTTTTAGGAGAAACTCAAAGGATGGTGGGAAAGCTCCCCTCCTATTAGGGGCACCCGCATGTATCAATTTCAACAAAAGCTTAAACACCTTAAAGACCACATCAAGAAATGGAATAAGGAATCCTTTGGCAACATATTCCAAGAAAAGAAGGTTTTAGAGATAGATATCTAGCAACTTCAGTCTCAAGTAATGCTCAACGGTTACACTAAAGAACTGAGGCTTCAGGATAAGACCTTATTGCAGGAATTCAATCAAAGAGAGAGACAAGAGGAAGTCTACTGGAACCAAAAGTCTTGAATTAAATGGCTCCAAGAAGGGGAACAAAACACTAGTTTTTTCCATAAAGCGGCCATTCAACACATGCAAGGAAATAGGATGGACAGATTGAAGAAGGAGGATGGGAGCATTGCCGAATCCCAAGAAGATCTGGAGAACACCCTAAACTCTTACTTTTCTAAGCTCTTGCAGGAACCGGAAAGAGACAGGGAGGAAGCTCAAATAGAGGTGTTAAGCCACATCCCTAAGCTCATCACGGAGGACCACAACCAAATACTCGGCAAAGTCATATAGATGGAAGAGGAGGAAAATGTTGTTAATCAAATGGCCAAAGAAAAAGAGCCGGGCCCGGATGGCTTCACCACAATTTTTTTCCACGCTAGCTGGGAATGGTTGAAAGAAGAAATAGTGGCCCTGGTGGAGGATTCCCAGAAATCGGGGAGCGTTCTCAAAGCTCTCAATTCAAGTTTCCTGGCTCTCATTCCAAAAGAAAGTGGAACCAAAGACCCTAGCAAACTAAGACCGATTTCCTTGTGCAATGTGATCTATAAAATCATCTCCAAGGTAATAGCTAATCATTTAAAACCCCTCCTACCTCTTATCATTTCTCCGGAGCAAGCTGGGTTTGTGGAAGGAAGACAAATCTTGGATGGCATAATTCTAGTCCACCAAACTATCCACTCCCTCAAAGCAACCAGGACTCCAGGTATTCTTCTGAAACTTGACCTTTCCAAAGCTTACGATAAATTGAATGGGCAATTCTTGGGTGGCATATTAAAAGCTTTTGGATTTGCAGAAGATTGGACTAATTGGATCATGAACATGGTCTCCTCTACTTTCTTCTCTATTTTGGTTAATGGATCTCCCTCGAGCCCCTTCAATGCAACCAGAGGTATTAGAAAGGAGATCCACTTTCTCCTTTCCTCTTCATTATTGCAGCTGAAGGTATTGGTAGGATGCTCAAGAACAGAAGAGTTGAGAACAAAATCCAGGGATTGTCCATAACAGAAGGAATGGATCCCCAAACCCACTAATAGTTCATGGACGATAACATGCTGATGGGCCCATCCTCGATGCATGAAGCTAAGGAAATTAAAGATTGTTTGAATATCTTTCTTGAAGCTAGTGGCCTCGAAATCAACAAGGAGAAATCTCAGACCTACTTCTTCAACACCCCCAGGATTACCAAGAGAAACATCCTCAGGATCTTGGAATTTTCGGAAGGCAGCCTTCCCTCTAAGTATCTCGGAGGACCAATGGCAGAATCAACTATCAAACAAGTCTCCTAGAAAGAACTGCTGGACAAAATTAACAAATATCTAAGTCTCTGGACCTTCAGAGCTCTCAATTTTCTGAGCAGACTAATCCTAGTAAAATCGGTGCTGTAGGCCATGCCCATTTATCTCTTCTTAGTTCTAGCAGCCCCGAAATCCATCATTAAAAAAATCAGGAATATCCAGAGGAATTTCCTTTAGGGGGGAACGAAAGATAATAGAAAATGGCCTCTGGTGGATTGGCAAACCATCTGCACCCTGAAGGTTATGGGAGGATTGGGCCTCAGAGACCCACTGGATAATAACAAAGTTATGAGTGCAAAAATCTGGTGGAGATGGGTGAACTATAAAGATGAGCCTTGGGCCAAACTGTGGCACTTGAAATATGCGCCACACTGGCCACAACAATCCCTTGCAAGGTTTGGTGAAAATCTACCAGGCTCAAGCATCTAGAAGACTGCCCAAGAAAACAGGGGTTTGGTTCAAAAACACAGCTTTTGGGAAATTCAAAACGACCAAAATGCAAGATTTGCAAGCGAAGCTCTGAACCAGGAACCTGCTATCTCGAGTGGGGAAGACACACCCCTATTAAGCTCCTTCCTACAAAATAACCCCATGGTTAAGGTGGTGGAGTTCTGGGACAATGACAATGTAGACCAGAGGTTCAGAAGATGGAAGGGAAAAAGATGGTGGCAAGACAAAGCACTAGGGGAAGATATCAAAAATTTATTATTGAAGCTCTACAAGAAAAGGCTTTCCAAGAATGAGGATCCTGACAAGCTAAGATGGGGGTATATGACCTCAGGCAACTTCAATCCAAAAGAATCCCTAGGATTGCTAACCGAAACCCAAAAAAATGCTCCAGAAGCCAAATGGATTAAAATCTGGAAGGGAGGATGGTGGCCCAAAATCTTTGTGTTTTGTTGGTTGGTTATAAAATGCTGCATCCTAACTTGGGATAACCTACAGTTCAGAGGTTTTCATGGACCGTCCCGCTGCTGCATGTACAAAGAGAATGATGAGTCTATTAATCACCTGCTGGACGAATGCAGGATTGCTAACTCCTTATGGGAGAAAGGGGCGACAATCTTCAGAAAAGATCACAGACACAGGGGACGACCGGATATAACAATTGCTGACTAGCCCATAAACAATTTCAAAAACAAAATAGTGAATCGTCTATGGGAACTTTTCCCTGGCTTCACAATTTGGGAAATTTGGAAAACTAGAAATAAACAAACATTCGAGAACAAATCAAGGAAACTTGAAGAATTATGGAATTCCATAGAAACCCACATGAAAGAAACCATATCATTGCACTCTTGGTCACAGGAAGAATTTGTAGCAGAAAGAAATGAACATAGTATTCTGCATGCTTTTGGGTTAGAAGAAATACCTCCAAACAACTCAATTGCTCGCTCACGCCTTGTGCATGTCTCCAGCCCACTGTTCTGGAATGCCACACCAGCAAGTTCCTTTAAACTCAATGTAGATGAAGCGGCCAAAGGAAATCCAGGACCAGCCCGATATGGAGGTGTCATCAGAAATTCAAAGGGAGGCATCCTTAGTCTATTTTGGGGTTCCATAGGGACTAATATGAACAACATGGCCGAGCTGGAAGGTTTAATCAATGGCTTGAACTGGGCAAAGAAAATGGGTAAATCACCTCTAGAGGTCGAGGGCGACTCCCAGATCATAATTAACATTGCACGTAGACTTCAAGCAGGATCCTTAACTACCCAAGTTTCCAAAAACTAGAGATGGGAGAGCAGGTTAAATGTCCTCAGGCAGATCCTCACAGGAGAGGAAGCCTTTCTGCTAACACATGTTAAGCGGGAAGGGAACAAGGTGGCGAATGCCATGGCTAATGCAAGAGTGGAGAGGGAGTATTCTTTCCATGCAGAGACAAAGGAGGATGGTGAAAAAACCCATCAAATCTGGAGTAGTTTCTCCAAGCTAGCGGATGATGACGCAAGCCACAACACTCTACATTCCGCATGCGAATGACAGATGGCTCTGGTTCGAGGGAAGGCAATAAGCTGGCATGTCGACATCTCGAGAGGGCCTGCAAAGGTCTAGTCGATAAACTTGGCAGGATAAGAGATTTTTCGATTGCCAGCTGGGGTACATTAAGGCATGTCTTATCCCACTATCATGTCTGCCTTAACACACGGTTCCATCTCGATTATCCTCGCCTTACACGCGACCCTGGAATGGATCACGTGGAAACCAAGCAAGGCAGTCCCAAGTCTGAAAGGAGAGAGTGGCTTTATATAAAATGCTAGGGTTGCCTTAAAGCTAGAGCCATGGGAATGAGGAAGGTTGGAAGTGCAGGTACTATACATGCCACTGAATCAATTTGATTGATCTCTATGATGGAGGCCCGTATCCTCTGGCCTGCTATAAATCTTAAGGATGCGAATCGCTCGCAAAAAGTGAGAGATCAGCTCAAGCATGGAGAGTGGCAGGGCATTATGGCAGGCTTAGGGGGAGTTAAGGAACACAGCTGCAGGAGGATTTCGCCAGCATCGAAAGGCCCTATTTATGTGCCTCCGGAGGAGTCCATGGACCTATCCAAGTTTCTGTTCTCCTTTCTGCTTCTGTCCTCTGTCTTCCTAAGCGATTGCACCATGCCAAGGCTATGGAGGGATCGGTCCAGAGCGCACGGCCCAAATCGTGGTGGTAATCCCAGTGAAGCTTTTCCCAGTGCGGTGGAGGATTCGATGTCCCATGACAGGGGCAGTCCAAATGTTGCTCCATTCAACTGGGGAGACCAGTATATGGCCGAGATGCCTACTACTATCGAGGCATTTATTGCGATCATGGGGATTGATCTCCTTCAGGAGTTCGAGATGCTAATGGGAGGCCCTCTGATTCCCAATCTGTTTTGGTCGGTGCGCATCTTGTTATTCCCTTGTATAACGTGATAGCTCTTCAGTACTTTGATGAGAATACAGAAATTCAAAATTTCATTTTATCACTTATAAATAAGTATGATGAGATCAATATTTTTCTCGAGTCGTTTTCACTCTGAATTTATTAAATTCTTTTCAGTAACCCCTAGTGCTTACCAGAGCCCATACTCAATGCATATAGCAGGGAGTTACAAACATAGTGCGATTCCAAAGCTTTCGCTCAACACCAAATGCTATGATGTACTTGTACGATACACGTAGGGATACAATGGCCAAGGATCTGATGCTTTAGAGCTTATGCTCAACATCAACATGGAAGGCTCTAGGGCTTATGCCCAACACATCCAATTATCTTTTCATGTGTTCCAGAGCTTCTTGCTCAAAACAAAGGTAAGTACTCATGTGCTCTAGAGCTTCTAACTCAACACAATTCATCAATCACTCAAGTGTTCCAGAGCTCCTCACTCAACACAAAACATCTCGTCAATCATGTGCTTTAGGGTCCATGCCCATCACAAACAAGCATATACATATATCATCAATAATTGGCTTACGCCCAATATATAAAACAAATCATCATGTTCATATGTAGTGGGGTCTTTGACCCAATATAAAATAAAACATCAAGATAATCATCATGATCGATAGGCACATGCCTATAAGTATTAGTTCCAAACTTCGGGATATTACAATTTACATCAAAGAGACTGGTCATTCAATTCACACAAGACTGAAGGAACATGGCACATACATCATTCATGAAAGGTTAAAGAATTCAGCACTATTTAAACAATTGCTCGCCTCCAAACGTCACATCTACATGAAAGACGCAAAGGTAATGAGTAACATCAATCATTACATGAAAAGATGAGTGTGTGAAGCCATTGAAATTGAGAAGAACCCTAAAAACCTCAATTCTGATGATGACTAGAATCTAAGTCATTGAACCCATGATCAACCTAATAAGAGAAAATAAACATAATTATAGAAAAATTTAAACATAATTAATGCAATCAAAACTCTTTAATGAAAGTAACAATAATTAATTAATTATCATATATTACTATTTATCATTTCTTTTTGTAAGCAAGCATCCACGGAGTTTCAAACCGATTACCTTATTGAAGGAGTGCCTTAATAGTATACCCATCCACAGCGTATTCTACACCCCATGGGCCATATATTATTATTTATCATTTTTAAAAAATTATAATATTTATTATTTATTATGATTAAGAATTATATAATATATTATCTACTATTAAAAATCCTATTCATTATAAATATTAATTTATATCAAAGTAACATTTAATAATAATAATAATAAATAATATTAGTAGTATTAATAATTATTATTAGTAACCAATAATAATTGTTAATAATTAGTATTAGTTAATTATAGTAACTGTCACCATCTTTTCTTCATCGTAGTTATTTTTTTAATAAATCTAAAAACTAATGTATAATAATTAGGTTATTATATTTATTATTATTATTATTGAAAGCACTAAAAAGCACCATTGTTCTTTATTGCTTATGAAAATATATATATATCTATTATATTTCTGTTGTTATCATCAAACAAATGAAATAATATGTAGATATTCCTCCAAATAATTGTGCGTACATTCTTAAGGCCAAGTAAAATAATATGTAAATATTCTTTCAAATAATAATGTCTTACTTAAGGCCACTTTGTTAAAATTAAAAAAAATAAAAATTAAACACAAACATAAACATTTACCTATTGAGGATTCCAATAGACCAAAATTTATTTGAATCTCTAAGGATTCCAATTAAATTAATATATTAATTTAATGTTTGAATTTTTCAGGAATTCAAATGACATAAAGAAAAGTAAATTGGAACTAGTCTAAGCTCTTAAGAAAAGAATTAGTTAAATTTATTATTATTATTATGTAAAAGGGTTTTATTAATTTAAAGATATAAAACTATTTTTTGTATTTTTAATATGGAAATTTTTATAGCTATTATTTGGAGAAATCAATTTTGTGTATATATAGTTGTTTAGAATTTTTTTCTCTTTCATCTATTCTAGAATTTTGGTGTGAAATTGCATTAATATGTTGTAGACTAATCATGTGTTTATAACTTGTTGTTTAAATGTTAAAATATCATTCATTTGTATCAAGTTACTTATTATGTATGTAAATTCTATTGAAATATTTCATGTTGATTACTATATGTGTTTCATTCAATTTTACATCCATTTTCTTGTTCTTTTCACCTTGGTAGGAATCCTAAATTAAAAATGCATTTGTACTCTAATATTTTTATAAAGAAACATTTTATTTTCACGTCATCAAATTACTAAAAATATTTATGCTAAAAATGCAATGAATACTCTATTTCAAAAAAAATGAAGTATAATTGAGTCTTTTCTTTAGAGTGAACTCTTAAGAGTGAGAAAACCACCCATATAGACAATACCCAAAACATGCTTGATGAGTATATCTTCTTCAAGGACCAAATTCACTATGTTCCTCACTCGGAACACATGCTTCTTATTTATGATTTAACTTTACTCTTCTCTTTTCCACAACCCACAAATCCTTTACTAAACACTTTCAATTAATTAGTTTCCTCCACCTATTCTTCCAGTCCTTCAAAGTTTAGTTTGATTTTTTCCTCTACACCAAAGCCTTCAAAACAATATTGATAAGGTATCCTTCTTCCATAGTAAAATTACCTCTCTTCTCTTAGGTTTTCAAATCACATTATATATGTTGTCATCAAATTCATACTTGTCAACTAGGGTTTTTAATTGGTGTGACAAATCTCCCTAATTCTTTTAGCAAATATGGGTCAAATGGGCCAGATCAGAAGGAGGAAGTCATTTTGTTATACTTGCCATGGAAAGGAGAGTCAGACAAGTTGGAGGAGTCCAACTAGTGTAACAAAATGAGGCTTCAAAACAATATTGATAAGGTTTCCTTCTTTCATAGTAAAATTACCTCTCTTAGATTTCCAAATATGTTGTATATGCTTAGTATATATATCTTCCCCTTATCAAAAATTCACCATTTACAAAAATAGATTTTAGGCTTAATCCATAAAATTAAAACTCAAACCCTGTTTTGTTAATAATTTCTTTTTCCTTTTCTACTCATAAGTATAGTCCAAATTTTAGGTGATTACTTAAAGCATGCAAGGTCCAACCCATTATAATTTTACACTAATTTTATCATGTTTTGTTAATAGTTTCTTTTTCCTTTTCCACTCATAAATATGGTCCAAAGTTTAAGCAGTTATTTGAAGCATACAACGTCCAACCCCATTATAATTTTACCAAGGGTAAGAGTGCTATATATCTATTAAATACCATGCATCATAAACAAATATGGAAATACCTTTTAGTGTATCCAAGTCCTCTTCCCTCTCCCAATTCCTCACATTAAATAGTGTGATCATGTTTATTCCTCACAATAATAATGAGTATAAATGAATTATTTCTCTTCGATGAGTTATAAAAAATATCCTCATGTTTTTATCAAGCTTATTAAGTGATTATTTTTAAAAATATTTATTAATATGATAAGTTATAAAAACATTTTCTTGTTTTTATCATTTTTATTAAATTATTAATTTTAAAGATCTATTTATTATATAAAATAAGCATAAATCTTGTTTTTTTATCATTTTTATTAACTTATGAATTGTAAAGATAATTATTATATAAAATAAGCATAAGCTGATAAGAATGGAGGGCAGACGTAACACTCTCTTACTGGAGAGAGAGGAAGCATGGAGGCTCAAAAGCAGAGCTATTTGGCTGGAATGCGGGGATGATAACACAAAAATTTTCCATGCTTACACCAGAGGAAGGAAGGTAGCAAACACCATCTAGAGCTTGCAGGATGAGGAGGGCCTTACTCATGTTTCTTTTGAAGATAAGGCCAGATGTGGGGTGAATCATTTTCAGCAACTGTTTAAAGCACCACAACAGGCTTCTATTGAAGAAGTCATCAGATTGGCTCATATGTTTCCACGATTTGTGGATGAGGCGGGAAACAGGGAACTTATGAAGGAAGTGTCGGAAGAAGAACTCAAGAAGGTCATGGGAAGCTTTCAGAAAGATAAAAGTCTCGGGCCAGATGGCTGGACGATTGATTTCTTCTTGGATCTTTTTGACATTCTGGGGAAGGACCTCTTGCTGGTAATAGAAGACTCTAGGTCTTCTGGATGGATCCCGGCCAATTTCAACTCTACCTTTTTAGCCCTCATCCCAAAATCCGATAATCCACTTACTCTTAATGACTATAGACCTATTTCACTGTGCAACTGTGTCTACAAGATTATTTCAAAAGTAATAGCTATGAGAGTGAAAGCTGTTCTTTCAGAACATATATCGGATGAGCAGTTTGGTTTTTTGGAAGGGCGTCAGATACATGAGGCTATTGGGGTTGCTCAGGAAGGCCTCGATAGCATAAAAACTAAGAGACTGAAGGCGGCTATCCTCAAACTTGATCTTTCTAAGGCTTATGATAAAGTTAGTTGGCTCTATTTGAGGTTGCTTCTTACCCATCTAGGTTTTTGCATCAATTTCATAAGATGGATAATGTCTTGCTTATCTACTGTTTCTTTTGCTGTGCTGATAAATGGAGCGGCCTCACCCTTTTTTCATGCCGAGAAAGGGCTAAGACAGGGCTGTCCCTTGTCTCCACTTCTCTTTCTTTTGGTAGCAGAAGGTCTTAGCAGGGCGATTAGAGCAGCCAAAGTCGAAGGTAGGTTTGCTGGGATCCAGATAGCCCCGAATTTAAAAGTCACTCATCTACTCTTCGTGGATGATGTATTGATCTTTTGCTCGGGCTCCAGAGGAGATTCTAGAGTCCTCCAGGAGATCTTGGATCTCTTCACGAAGGCTACTGGGATGGAGATAAGTATTGGCAAATCTTCTCTGACAACTCATCTGTTGAGACCGGAAGAGGAGGCTGAACTTAGAAGGATTTTTCCCTACATTTTAGCAGGTCTGGATGAAGGGCTAAAGTACCTCGGGTTCTCTCTGAAAGCAAATTTGTATCGGAAACAGGACTGGTTATGGCTGGTTGGGAAGGTAGAGAAGAGACTTTCGGTATGGAGTCATAAGTGGCTTTCAAGAGCAGGAAGATTGGTTTTAGTCAAAGCAGTTCTGGAGGCAATCTCGGTTTACTGGATGTCTTTATCCTGGATTCCGAAAGGGATTCTCGAAAGGATTCAGAGGGTATGCTTCAGGTTCCTTTGGAGTGGAAAAAAGGAAGTTCAGGTCACTCCTTGGGTAAAGTGGAAAAGGATTGCAGTCCCAAAAGGTCTTGGAGGTTGGGGTCTCAAGGACATCTTTTTGTTTTCAAAAGCCCTGGTAGCCAAAGGAGGATGGAGGTTGATGAAATCTAGCAGTTTGTGGACCCGGGTGATCAAACAGAAATATCTCACAGGAGTATGCGTCACAGACTGGATCAGGAATCCTAGGAAAGTACACACTGGGGGATCGGTGATATGGAAAGCGATTGTAAAATCTTTCCACTTGATCGAAAGCAATCTTGCTTGGGTCGTAGGCAATGGGGAACAGGTTCAGATTGGTAGGGACCCATGGCTGGGTAGCACCCATCAGCACAACCTTCCAATTGAAGTGGTTGAAGCCTTAGGACAATTTGGGATAACCACTTTAAATCATCTTGCCGATCCAAGGCCGGATGAACCGTGGAATCAATACTGGAGAAGGGCAAACTCTTTGGGGCTGGGAGATCGGGAGACTGCTATATTGGACGTGTATATAAGGGAATTGGTTCGGGAAAATATTTTACTGACTGATCATGAATATTCTTTGGTTTGGGAGGTGGATCCAGGAGGGATATACACACCAAAGGCGGGTTAGTTGTGCCTTAGTGCAGAAGTAGATCCCAGGGATGAAGTCTGGTGGTGGAGACCCCTGTGGAAGATGAGATGTCCAGCTAAAACAAAATTTTTTATGTGGTGTGTCCTAAACAACAAGGTTCCTACCTCGGATGTACTGCAGAAACGATCCTTTCAGGGTCCCGGCTGGTGTGTGCTTTGTAAAAGGGCGTTGGAATCCATCAGTCACTTATTTCTTTTCATGCTCTTTTACGACAGCAGACTGGAGGGAAGTTTCATTACTGGTCGGCTTCAATTGTCAGTGGGAAGGGGCAACAGTGGAAGTTGCGTGGGAATCTTGTTGGCGGAGGAAAACACAGAAGAAAAACAAGATCCTACCACTTCTGGTTATTTGGGGGACATGGCTGGCCCGCAATAAGGCTATTTTTGAAGACATTAACAGCTTACCTGCTATCATAGGAGCTTTTGCGGTGGGATACTATAAATCCTTCCCGGAACACATTCGGGTGGCAAGGGAATGAAGGAGACTCGAAGTTGAACTAGATCGATCATCCCCATGGGCTTATTTTGATGGGGCAGCACAAAACAATGTATGTGGAGGAGGCGCATTGCTGTATCTAACGGATTCTCATTACTTTGTTTTATCTATGGGACTCGGGGAGGGCACCAACAATTTCTCAGAACTAATGAGCCTTAAGCTGCTGCTGATGTTTGCCTTAGAAAATGGATGAACAACCTGAACTTTTTGGGAGACTCACTAAATGTAATTAATTGGATCAACGAAACTCAAGAATGCAGACAGTTGAGATTGGCACACATTCTATCTGCTATCAGACTTCTTCTCCAGCGTTTTGACTCGTTTTCTTGCCGGCATGTATATAGGGAAAATAACAAAGAAGCTGACAAAGCTTCCAAGGAAGGGCTGAGGCTGGCTGCGGGTTCTTGGACAGTGAAAGAATTTTTTGAAGGCAGATCCCTGGAATACTACCACAGGCCATTAATAGAAGTTTTCTGAGCACTACTTTGCACTATATATTTTTGGAACAGCTGATATTTATGCAGAATTATAAACTGTATAACGATTTCCAGCAGCATACTTTTGTATATTTTTGATATTAGGGACAGTTAGATATGCATCGAATGAGTATTTGTGTATGTATTAGATGTATTTCTTTTTCGAAACCTTTCACAGCCTCATGATAAACACCAGAACTTTGGGTTTTTTGGATATTCACATTAAGTGAATCTACAGAATGTAATTTTGATCTCGAAAGATGAATGAAATTACGCTTTTTTTTCAAGGAAAAAAAAAAAAAAAACATAAGCATAGATCTTGGTGTTTTATGTTGTCACAATTTTTTTCATTATAGAATGTGCTTTATAAAGTGAAAAAAATTAGAATAAAAAATTCAAAATAAACTCATGATGTAAATTAACAAACATATATTGCAAATGCAAATTTGACTGACGGTTACGGTTTTTATTGAGGCATTTCTTGTCCGAGATATGTCGATGCCCTTTTTAGTGTTACGAGTTCGTTCAAAATTAAGAAAATCAGCGCAAAAATTATAAAACCTCAATACAGCGGCTTCGTATTTGACCGCACTCTATTTTTACCTTCTTGACAATGCCATCTGCACTAAATCTACAAACTCGGAAGAAAAACAATACAATATAGTAGCAAAACAAAAATACAGAGACCTGGTACCGTATCCATTATCACACACAGGAATTCAATCAGGCATGTTCGTGAGCAGCTGCTTAAGTGTTTCCATATGATGGCTGGGGAGGCAAGTGGAGACATTAATACTCTTTCCTCCTCCTCCTTCCGTAGATTCTCTTCCGGGAAACAAAATCATACCTCCAATTTCAGAAATGGATGCAGCCTGGACACTCACTGGTTTCCCCCATCCATAGTCTATTTCGTAAACGGGAAATTTGTGAGAGCTCACTACGTTCATACCGTAGCGGGCCGCCGATCTGAGCTGAGTGAGCATACGCATCATGCCGCTTCCAGGAGATTCATTAAGGAAATCAATCATATAATTAAGCTGTGCGTCTGTGCACGAACTTATGGCTTCGTGGATGAGTGTCGCAGCGAAGCAGATATCTTGACACAGTAGCTGTTGGACCGTAGTCCAGGCATAGCCTACGCACAAGCAATTCCCAAAATATGTATACGGTAAGGGAGGTTTTACCCGACTTCTACCGTCAGCAAGCATTCCAAAAACAACGGGCTCTTTCTCTGGGATCTGTTGAGCTTTCACTACGCATCTCCAAAAATGTGCGACGACTGCCACATAAGAAGTCGAGGCCCTGGTTCGTTCCATCAAATTTCGAATAATTTCTTCGCTGAAATGAAAAGTTGAGGTTTCGAGGTCAGTTTCGTCTTTGATGGGGTTCAGAAAACTGTTCACAGTATTCTGCAAGGAGGCGTCGCCAGCATCTGATTGACTCTCATATGCGATAAGAGGTAATTCCGATTTCATGGGCAGCAAATCATCTACGAAAAACTTGAAAATCTGCGCTCCCTTAATTCTATCGGTTACTACTTCTTCAGTCCTCCAAGAGATGTTGCGTATATTTGTGTAATGCTTCTCGTCGCGCTTGAAGATTGTTCTCATGTGCTCTGGATTCTTTGAAACGGGAAGTCCTCTGCTACGTTCTGCCCAGCATTTCATGAACTGCCAAAACGAATGCCCGTCTGCAATAACGTGATGAAGAGTGGTTCCCACGCAAATTCCACCTCCCCGAAAAGATGTGATCTGCATTGCACATTTCGATTGAAAAATACCGTCACTTTGTTTTATTATTGGGCTGCAAAGAGGCACGCTCCGTACAGCCAAGTGTGCGTGGAAAATAAAAAACCTAATCTAGCTAAATGTATGGGCGAATCCCTAATTCCCAGATTTTATTGGTTAGCTGTAATTTCATGAACACGGCTGTTGGTTTACGGGAATTTCATTTATCTCAGAGCATAGGATTTGTGCTAGGCTCTAGTTGCATTAATGAAAGAACCGAGAGTGTTTTGAGTACCTGTATGGAGAGAAGCGGCGCGTTGTAGCTTTGATGGTTGAAAGTGTAGTGAGCATCATGCGTGGGGGGGGTGAGTTTCTTGAAAAAGCTTTTGTACTGAAAATCTTCATTTTCCATGTCCTGAAAAGCCATATCAATCGAAGCTTCAATGAATTCCACTCCGGCATCGTTGCAGTCAATTTCCGGCCGACCCGATTGTTCGTCTCCTTTGATGTCCAACCGACCAGCCAAGGGATAGAAATCGACGAGAACTAATGACAGGCTCCTTTTAAGCATATCTACTAAGGCAGAAAATCCATTCTCCGGGCAGCTTGTTTTATAAAAGAGAAGCCTCTGTACGTTGTTAATGGGAATCCAGAACAAATCGAGATTGGAGAGGAACATGCGACCCATCACAGTAGGGATGGCCGGTACCACTGTGGAAACTCTCAGCAGCTCTATGCTTACTTGCTTTTCTGCCATGGCAGCAATGGATTATAACAGCACCTCACCAACAAGTCGATTGGAAAACAAAATAATAATTCTGTCCCCTTCTGGTCATTATAATTATAATGCTTTCCCCTTCTGGTGACATCGTAGATATGAAACTGAATGGTAGTTGATAGTGGTGGTACTGAATGGTGGTTCATAGTGGTGAGATCAATGATAACTTTGTAAATATTAGATTTTTTTTAATGGTTATTAGTAAAATTTGGTTGAGCTAAATTTAAATTTTGGATTTATTGAATTTCGAGATAATTTTATTAACTATTATAAATTAATAGAACCATTTAATTTAATTGTTTTCCATAAGCTTGTTGTCTCTGCCTCAAATATATGTTATTATTAGCTTCTTCTTTTTTTAATTAAACTAATTATATTTCACTAACTATCCATTATCTAAAATTATCCATATATATTTCTAGCACAGTTATATATAGTATTATAATCAGCACATTCTGAATTCACAAATAACCTTTAAAATTTTTAATATTTTTTATTTTCCGCATTGCTTATTGAGAGCACAATCGCACGTACACAAATTAGCTCGCCCCATCTAATCGTATTGTAATCATTTGACTAACTGGTTGCCCTGTGAGAAACCCAATAGTCTTTAACCTTGTGAGGATAATGACAGTTCATTTTTCCAACTGCCAGTCATATGCACAAGACAGACAGGCTTGCTGCCAGCCTTATGCACAAGACAAACTTGCTGCCAGCCTTACGCACAAGACAGACAAGCCTATCTTGTGTAAGATAGTGTGTACAACTGCTCCATGCTATGGGATAAGGCATGGCCACTTTCACCAACAAAATGATGTTTTTTGTTTTTAAATGTTAGGTCCATGTATATAAATCTGTATTGATTCATTATCCTGGTGTTAGCATTACATAAATTAAATTTTCAAGTACATTTAAATTTTGAATGTGAAAACTATTTTTATTACCTATTATAAATTAATAATATTATTTAACTTATTATTAACAAACATTTATTAACTACAAATTAATTAATTATGATTAATAAACATTTATTAACTACAAATTAATTAATTATGATTAATAAACATTTATAAATTACAAATTAAGTGTTACTACTAAGTCATAGACAAAACTTCCTAATTACATAATATTTCAGTTTATTCATGTCAATCATTTTGTACGGAATTTATCTACTCCCTATAGTGAAAAACAAACCCATCCCTGTCACCTATCATCCCTGTAGTTTGCATTTTATTTTGGCATTTCTGTTTGGAGTAGTCTAACGCTTCTACGATTTCGCCAGGAGCATTAGACTACTCTTGACGGCCGTTACTGTCTCCGGCAAGGCAAGCCTTCCTATAGATTCATGTCGTCACATCGTCAAGGTCATTAATTCTCGTGGGTGGTGCACACAGTACAATTCACTGCGAGCCCCACTGCCTGCCAACAACTCTTTTTCATTCATGTCCCGACTCCCGAAACCCATTCTCCAATACATAGAGATGTGCAACAACTCTTTTCGTTCATGTCCCGACTCAAAAAACCCATTCTCCAATACATAGAGATGTGCATGTATGGATGGCATCATGGACCCCTCGGGCCTCGCTCACCATGAATGCAAACTTGCCGCTCCCATGAGAATTTGAATTTCACTTGCAGCTTCCACGATAATTTGAATTTGAATTTCAATATCTAAACTTGCCGCTCCGTGCAACCATTTGAATTTGAATTTACTGTCCAACCTTGCTCTCAAAAACCTGTTATGCAGCTGATTTGTTCGGTGGCCTGTTGAACATCTGCTTTAGTCATTCTTGCCACAGTTCCAGTTGAGATTGATTCCTCAACACCATCATCTGATTTTCTTTTTCAATCGCCACCTGCATTGAAAGAAAATCAAATTTGCTATTTTGTTTTTCAATGCCCGTCTGCATTGAAAGAAAATCAAAGTTAGTATACGACTCTGCGTTGAAAAAAAATCAAAGTTAGTATACGACTAGCACAAGGCATGAGGCCAAGATTGGATGTGGTTTGGTTTCAGCACGAAAGTTTAGTTAAGACAATGAGATAAGTTTATAAGGAGACAGGAAGGCAGTTTCTACAGGAATGCAGTTATTTCAACCGAATCATATGATCAAAATCAAAAGTATTATTGTGATCATCATCATGTGTAAACAATTGTATCGTGGGAAGATCATGGAGCAGCCACATTCTTTCAAATCTAAGATTTTATTGGCACCTGTATGGATGATTTAATTTCTCATGCTAACCCATGACTGCTGAGGTGGGTGACAATTTAGTAGTTTTAACTATTTGTTATCTTGAATTTTCCATCCATTGGAATTGTTTTATAATAAACGCTAGAATAATATTTTGTTTTAACATATTATATGAGTGATTCTGGGACCTGAAGTTCCTAGTAAGTTTCTTGTCATCTGCAAGAGCGATAGCATTAATGTTGTTCATGGAAAGGCCATAGGAGATGGAACTAGTAGGACGGTCCATTTCTATAATTTGTCAACATAAACAGTTTCTTTGCTATATATGGGCCATGGGAATGGAAGCCATTTGTATGAAAAATCCGCACTTTTCTTGTTGACTTATTTAATCGTTTCGCACATGAATATAGTTCCGTCTTAAAAATCGGTAGTTTTCTTGTTTACTTGTTTAATAGTTGCGCACATGAATATGATTGATTAGAGACAGAATTATTAGCTGATTGCCCATTTTGAACTTTGTCAAAAAAAATTATAACTTCACATATACAAAGAAAGCTACCCAATTCTAATCTGCATCCAAACCAAAAAATAATGTAATAAAACTGAAAATATATTTGCATTTTCGTTTTCAATTTTAAGATTTATTTGCATTCAATCTTCCAGATTTCCAGGGTAAAACTGAAAATATATTTGCATTTTAGTTTTCAACGTCAAGATTTTATTTGATCTTCCATATTTTCAGGTTATTGTTTGTGGAAGTTGTGCCGTCAAATTTCGTAATGACCGGGATGGCAGGTTAAGCGTATGGGTAATTAATTTATCACAGGGTTATTGTGCACTTGGTTTCAAGGCGAATGTGCAAGAAAGTATTACAAAGATCTCAATATGATGTAATAAGGAAAGTTGAACTTGTTTAACCTAAAAAATTCTGTTTTTTTATCATTAAGCTTTGCACATGCATAATGTATTATTTATAATCATAAAATTCCACAAATTTATGTTTAATGATAAAACCAATGTATAATGTATTATTTATAATCATAAAATTTCACCAGTTTATGCTTAATCCTAAAACAAATTCATTTTTAATGCATCGAATAACTTTGTGGATTTTTAGGTTGATTGAGATTTGGGAAAAAAATCACTTCTTAAAACATAAAATATCAAACCATGTATCCACTTTATGGATCTTTAGAGGTTATGGTGTTCTGAAAAAATGTTGAAAAAATGTTGGTATAAAAGAAATATTATTAATGTTCAACAAAATATTTTTTATTATGATAATTTGTTAATATTATTAATGTTCAACAATCATTTGTAGGAGTGCTATTACACCCATGAAAGACCAGCATTTAGAAACATAGGTCTCTCATGGGTGTAATAGCAGTGCTACAAATGATTGTGACGAACCTTTGTGAAGGAACCTATGGGTGTAATAGCAGTGCTACAAATGATTGTGACGATCCTTTGTGAAGGAACCTATGGCGCTAGTGGAGATGGATCCTACACATATACACATATGCATGATGTCAAAGAATCTTCGTATAATTTGAATGGCATTTGGAGAAAGTTCCTGGTTCAGACGATATGTTATTTATTTATTTACTTGTTATTCAAGTATTGAAAGTTGTAGTTCTAATGCTATTTTGGAGTCACTCAGTTACAATGGATGTCTTAAAAAACTGATCCGTAGTCTTTTTGGTTGCTTCTTTAATCGTTGGGCATCTGAATATGGTTCTAATAAATAGGATTGGATACGAATTATCAAAGTACTCATTTTGAACTTCGTTAAAATATTTATAACTTCACATAAGATTTTATTTGCGTTAAATCTTCTAGATTTTCACATTGGTGTTTGCGGTATATGTTGCCATAAATTCACACTTCAGGATTTGCAGAAGTTGTGCTATCGAATTTTTTGTAATGGGGCTGGTAGGTTAAAATGCTGCAAGTATGGATAGTAATGATCTTAAGGAATCTATTTCTTTCTAGCATTAAACACATAGATAATGTATATTTACAATCATAAAGTTCCACTAGTTTCCGTTTAATCTTAAAAGCAATTTATATTTAAGGCATCTAATTATTTTATAGAGCTTTAAGTTGATTGAGATTTGGGAAAAAATGGCTTGTTAAAATATAAAATATAAAATCAATTTATATTTAAAATATCAAATAAAAAAAACCTAATTTATTTAATATATTTATAGAGGTTTGAATTGGTGTTTTCAAAAGAGATTTGATATAGTTTAAAAATATATATATTATTATGGTTTTAATAATTTTTTTAAAATCATATTATAATTTATGAATGCTATTTAAAAGTATTACAACTTATTTATGTGACTTTAGTTGAATCACATTAAATTTTTATAATTATTGTTATTTAAATATAATAAATTTATAAATATTTTTTTAAGTTTTTTTAAAGAATGATCTTTAATTCTATTAATAAGAGCATTATTAAAAGTTGTAACAAATTTTTTTATTTTAAATGTCTTTCATTAGAAAAATTAGAAGAATTGAACTTATAAATATTTTTTTTAAAGTTTTTATTAAAATAATGATTTTGAATTCTATTAATACTAATAAAAACACTGTTAATATTAATAATAAGAACACTATGGAAGATTGTAACAACTTTTCCATTGTTTGATTTCATTACTCATGTACACTATAGTTTTTTAATACATAGTTTATTAATCTATATTTAGAATTAACAAAAAAGTTAGTTTTCTTTATTCTAAACTCAAATATTGTAATCTCATTTTTACTTACTAGGGACATACAAATTATTCTTATGTTTTTATGTTGTTAATAGATAATGACAAGATGAAAGTATGTCTGATTACATTTCTTTATATTTTTTGCATTTTTATAGTTTTATAGTTCTTTACTTTATATTGTAAATGTCTACAATGATCATATGATATTATAAGATAAGAAAATTAATATTAGGTGGCTAAAGTTTTTTACAAACTCCACTACAAGAGAAGGATAAGGTGTGACATGAAGTCTAAATACTTATAAATAGTAAAAAAAAAAAAATGATAAATCAATACGATGAAGCATGACCCAAAAATGTTATAGGATTAATTTTGAACCTAAAGGCTAGTGAAAATCAAACCTTTCTATTTATCAAAATATAAACTAGAGTACCAAATAATTAAATTTAGGTTTGAACTCATAAGAATTAGTAAAGCTTGAAAGAAATGTATATGGTTTAACAAAATTCATATTATATATATAAATATTTGTAAGGAATTATTTTTATCAACTATTATAGTATCTAGATTTAAATTTTCTTCAAAAGAAAAAGATAAGAATATCATTTCTTGAAAACAAGATCCAACAATGTCAAATAATAATTTTGAAATAATTTTGGAACTAAATTGATGAACATTGAACCTTAAAATTGACCAAAATTAACACATGGTCTTTGTATCCTCCCATGTAGTAGATCCTAGGCTATACTTGTCTCACTAGACCTTATCATGATGGACACCAAGTGGTGCTTGACATGTCAAACCCTTCAATTCAATATGCTTAACGGTTCGACCATTATGGTTTCCTTATTCAATGCTTGCAATTCCCTCCATTGAAGTTTATGAGATTTATTAGCTAAATAAAATCATAATACAAACACATGAAAAGCATCATTATTTTTATGCAAGGGGGGTGGTAGTGTGTACTATTCTTAACCCATAAAATATTCACGAATCGCCATAGAAATAAGAGATAACGACTGCATAATATTACCTTTACCAATCCAAAACAACAGAGCAAAGTAGCTACTTCTATAGTGGTTGCATTTATAGTTGCTACAGCTACATCTACCCCATTCAACATTATTACCCTAGCGCATTTTATCTAGCCAAGTGCTCCACCTCCTAGCCACAAAGGTCAATATTCTCTATTGCCCCATAACTTCATGATGAGAATGATTAGTTGATGAAAATCACTTCAAGCATTAACAAAATTTAGGAAGGTATTTAGGGAGGGATTACCAAGAGGCTTAGATCAAGTAGGAAGGAAACTCCCTCACTATTTATATTCTCATCTGAGGTGAGTTTTTAAGATTTGAATTCAAGTTATGTTTTTAAAGTTTGTTAACTTATACAATTGTGGGAAAAAAATGATATTTTGTTGTTTCCCTTTGAGACCATGGAGAGGCATACTCTTCGAGAAGAAACAAGGCCCAAGCTTCATCTAGCTCAAAGAGGAGGACAATCAATTCTGGAGATGTGATTGGTATTGCCAAGGCTAGAAAAGGTGATTGTAAAGGACTTTTGAGGCACGAGACCAATAAATTATTTGTCTACAACCTTACAAGCAGACATCTCTCAAAGGAAAAGGCCAACAAAATCCAAAACCCGAATTTTATGGCCCATATATGGTTCTTCAACACAATGGTCAGCCGGCCTACAAATTGGCACTTCTTGCATCTTCCAAGATACACCTAGTGTTTCATGTATCATGTCTCAAGAAATCTGTGGGTTCAAATTGCATAGTTCAACATTACAAGAATTGGATGAAGATGGAACCATTTGGATACAAACAAAAGCATTCTTGAACACCATGCAATGTTAGCCATGTCAACGCACTATCAAGGAAGTTTTGATCCAATGGTAAGATACATCACCAAAGGATGCTACTTGGGAACCATAATCTATTTTACAACAATTTCCACATCTTCAACCTTGAGAACAAGGATGCTTTTGAAAGGGGAGGGCATGTTAGGTTCCTTCGATGACCCCCTACTTTATCAATGTACAGGGATAAAAATCCCATTAGAGAGTTAGTTATTAGTACTTTAAACGATAAAAGAGCTATATTTATTAAATAAGACCGTTAGGTGGTTGAACCCTCATTAATAACAAGACCACAAGTAGTTAGGGCTTTGGGCCATGGAAGAGCTATAATATATATATATAACTAGATATGTAATGTTTTTGTCAAGTTTTTAATTGTAATTGGATCTCTACTCATAGGAGGCTTCTCGCTCGAAGAGGCAAGTGAATTTTGTTCTCATTGTTTTGGATCAATGAAGGTAATATTTTGCAGTCGTTATCTCTTATTTGTATGGCAATTGCCTAGTATTTTATGGGATAAGGATATTACACACTACCACCCCCTTGTATAAAAATCATGATTATTTTTATGTATTTGTATTATGACATTATGTAGCCGATAAATATCATAAACTTCAATGGAGGGAATTGCAAGTTTTGGATGAGGGAACCATCATGGTGAATCCGTTCACATATTGGATCGAAGGGTTTGACATCTAAAGCACCACTTTGTGGAACATACTAAGGTCTAGTGAGACAAGTATAGACTATATTGATCTAATACATGGGAAGATACAAAGGCCATGTGTTAATTTTCATCAATTCTAAGGTTCAATTTTCATCAAATTAAGTCCAATATTATTTGAAAATTATTTATTTGACATTACTAGATCTTGTTTACAAGAAAACAAATATACTTATATTTGTCATTTGAAGCAAATTTAAATCTAAATACAATAATCCTTGATAAAAATAAATCCTTACAAATATTTACTTACATATTTTTTATTCATATAAAATGAAATTTGTTAAATCATATATATTTCTTTCAAGTTTCACTAATTCTTTCATATAATGTTTAAGCTAGTCATTTTATAAGTTAGAGTTGCAAGAGCAATGTGTATTTGTGTATTTGCTTGTGGTATCCTTACATTTTCCTTAATATTGATATGACTTGCCTTATTAAGTGCAATATTCCCTTTGGGCTACATATGAGTTATTACTATACTATTTTTTACTCTCTTATAGGACTATTTATTCACACTCTTTCCTACTGTCCTTAACTTAAGAGGAGGAAATGGCATCAATGCAATGAACTTTGACCCTCCTATTAATTCTTATAAGTTCAAACCTTACAAATTTAAATATTTGGTACCTTAGTGTATAGTATAATTTATATAAAGATTTGATTTTGAATAGATTAAGTTCAAAAATTAATTCTTTAACATTTTTTTATCATACTTTCTATTGATCTTATTGATTTTTAATTATTTAATTCTTTTATTATTATTATTTAATATTTGGACTTCATGGCACACTTTATCCCTTTCTTGAGGTGAGATTTATACAAAATCCTTGGAACCCAATATTAATCTCCTTGTATAATAATATCATATGATCATTTTAAACATTTATAATATAAGTTATGAAACTATGAAAATGTAATAAAATGAAAAAGAATGTAATAAGACACATGTTATAATGGTATTATTATTTATTAACAACATTAAAAACTATCAACATATTGTGTATTAATAGAATTAAAAAATAAAGTATTAATAAATTAAGAATAAGTTTTTATAAAACCTTCCAAAAAATATTATAAATTTATTTATTTTAAATTACAATATTTTGAAATGTAAATTTTTTTATAATCTTTAATAAGTTTCTATTTATACTAAAGATCATTCTTAAAAAAAAAACTTCTCAAAATTATTTATAAATTCATTTCTTTTAAATAATCATCTTTCCACGAATTTAATGTAATTAAATTAATAAATTATATACTTTTAAATTATATTTATACTTCATAAAAATTATATTTTACTAAAATTATAATCATATTTTTTTAAATCTAAAATTTATTCTCAAAATTCAAAAATTAATAAATTATCATAACAAAAAATATTTTGTTGAACACTAACAATATTTCTTTTATACCAACATTTTTTCAAAATTCCATAACCTCTAAAGATCCATAAAGTGGATACATGGTTTGATATTTTATGTTTTAAGAAGTGATTTTTTCCCAAATCTCAATCAACCTAAAAATCCACAAAATTATTCGATGCATTAAAAATGAATTTGTTTTAGGGTTAAGCATAAACTGGTGAAATTTTATGATTATAAATAATACATTATACATTGGTTTTATCATTAAACATAAATTTGTGGAATTTTATGATTATAAATAATACATTATGCATGTGCAAAGCTTAATGATAAAAAAATAGAATTTTTTAGGTTAAACAGAGTTCAACTTTCCTTATTACATCATATTGAGATATCTATAATGCTTTCTTGCACATTCGCCTTGAAACCAAGTGCACAATGACCCTGTGATAAATTAATTATCCATACGCTTAACCTGTCATCCCAGTCATTACGAAATTCGACGGCACAACTTCCACAAACAATAACCTGAAAATATGGAAGATCAAATAAAATCTTAACGTTGAAAACTAAAATGCAAATATATTTTCAGTTTTAACATGAAAATCTGGAAGATTGAATGCAAATAAATCTTAAAATTGAAAACGAAAATGCAAATATATTTTCATTTTTATTACATTATTTTTTGGTTTGGAGGCAGATTTGAATTGGGTAGCTTTCTTTGTATATGTGAGGTTATAATTTTTTTTGACAAAGTTCAAAATGGGCAATCAGCTAATAATTCTGTCTCTAATCAATCATATTCATGTGCGCAACTATTAAACAAGTAAGCAAGAAAACTATCGATTTTTAAGACGGAACTATATTCATGTGTGAAACGATTAAATAAGTCAGCAAGAAAACTGTGGATTTTTCATACAAATGGATTCCATTCCCATGGCCCATATATAACAAAGAAATTCTTTATGTTGGCAAATTATAGAAATGGACCGTCCCGCTAGTTCCATCTCCTATGGCCTTTCCATGAACAACATTGATGCTATCGCTCTTGCAGATGATAAGAAACTTACTAGCAACTTCAGGTCCCAGAATCACTCATATAATATGTTAAAACAAAATATTATTCTAGCGTTTATTATAAAACAATTCCAATGGAAGATTCAAGATAACAAATAATTAAAACTACTAAATTGTCACCCACCTCAGCAGTCATGGGTTAGCGTGAGAAATTAAATCATCCATACAGGTGCCAATAAAATCTCAGATTTGAAAGAATGTGGCTGCTCCATGATATTCCCACGATACAATTGTTTACACATGATGATGATCACAATAATACTTTTGATTTTGATCATATGATTTGGTTGAAATAACTGCATTCCTGTAGAAACTGCCTTCATGTCTCCTTATAAACTTATCTCATTGTCTTAACTAAACTTTCGTGCTGAAACCAAACCACATCCAATATTGGCCTCATGCCTTGTGCTAGTCGTATACTAACTTTGATTTTCTTTCAACGCAAAGTCGTATACTAACTTTGATTTTATTTCAACACAGACGGGGCATTGAAAAACAAAATAGAAAATTTGATTTTCTTTCAATGCAGGTGGCGATTGAAAAAGAAAATCAGATGATGGTGTTGAGGAATCAATCTCAACTGGAACTGTGCAAGAATGACTAAAGCAGATGTTCAACACACCACCGAACAAATCAGCTGCATAACAGGTTTTTGAGAGCAAGGTTGGACAGTAAATTCAAATTCAAATGGTTGCAAGGAGTGGCAAGTTTAGATACCGAAATTCAAATTCAAATTATCGTGGAAGCCGCAAGTGAAATTCAAATTCAAATTCAAATTATCATGGGAGCGACAAGTTTGCATTCATGGTGAGCGAGGCCCGAGGGGTCCATGATGCCATCCATACATGCACATCTCTATGTATTGGAGAATGGGTTTCGGGAGTCGGGACATGAACGAAAAAGAGTTGTTGGCAAGCAGTGGGGCTCGCAGTGAATTGTACTGTGTGTGCCACCCATGAGAATCAATGACCTTGACGATGTGACGACATGAATCTATAGGAAGGCATGCCTTACCGGAGACAGTAACGGCCGTTAGGAGTAGTCTAACGCTCCGGGAAAAATTGTAGAAGCGTTAGACTACTCCTTTCTGTTTCCTCGTGAACAGAAAGACGCTCACAATCTGAAAATCCAAAAAGTATAGCTTGTGAAAATCCATATTATATTTCACTCTATAGTTGAGAAATTATTCTTCTCCCTCAGCTTATATTTTTTTTTTAGTGCATTATTGCGTTGTTCAATCACTTTTTGTGTTTTGCTTTTTTCGATGTTTTAGTGTGAAGAGGAATGTCTTGTACTTAGTGATCAAATTTGAAAGGTGGGTCTTAATTTCCGTTAGCAATACACATTTTGCTGCAGAGCATTTAATGCGACTGCAGCATGCATGCCAACCCTTGGATCTTAAACAGTTTTAATCCAAAGGTTGGCATGGCATGGGTGTTGCAGTTGCATTGAATGCTCTGCCGCAGGCTAAATATTACTGACCCTTAATTTCAATTGGGAATCCATTTATGGTTGGAGCTCTTCAAAGAGTAAAGGCAATATAAGTATAAATTAACTAAATTTTTTCCTCAAAAAAATGTAAAAAATAAATATTGTTTTTTCAATTTTTTAACAATTAAGCACCTCTCAATATTTATATGAAAAAATGATATATTTTTAATAAAACTTATTTGAATACATTAAGTTGTCATACATATGTATCATTAATTTTACAGTTCAGTAACATAACAACTATTTTATTGTATTTTTTTCCATTGGAGCATACTTAGTTGTACAAAAAAACTACTTGAGAGATGTAAGAGTGATAAAGATTGGGCACCTAAGAAAAAATAATACATAACTTGGAAAACATTAAAAAAAAATTTACCTAAATACCAAGCAAGTTAGCAAAGCTAGCATAATCGATCTCGGGGCATCAAATTTTTGTGTTCAACACTTGTCCTGAAAGCATACATGTATGGGATGGAGGGGCAATGGAATCAAGCCTAAGTCAATTGAATCCTTTCAACTCAGTGCATGCATGAGTCTCAACAATCCACCTTTTAAATTGAACCAAAATACCAAAAGAAGTTTATTAATAGATCAATTTGAGAAAGTTCTAGGTGTGAGTAATTAAGTGCCTGGGGCTCTAAAATTTGTTATGTTTTGTACAAGTGTAGGATTCAGTGAATACAGAGTCACAGATAGGAATTTAAGTTATTTAATGAAAATAATTAATGTGTATACCTCTACGTCGAAACCCTTTTCCATGCTTATGCAAGCCACTACCCTCTTTATTGTCTTACCAAAAGGCATGATAATGAGGAAGAAGGCCCAAAATTATGGAATTCACCTTCAAAGAATGCCTTGCAATCACATTGGTAAGGATTGATAAATAGATCACAACAATCCAACAAGTCAAATCTCAATTGATAGTGTTAATTAAAGACTTATATTGTAAATTTAATATAAGACTTACTTATAGTTGTCTCTTACTGGTCTTGACACATTTCATATTTTATGGTTGTCTCTACTCCTTGACCCAATCTGTATTATAAGGTGAGGATGTGTATGCATAATAATCTTTAGTTATGACTATGATATGAGGATTTAAAGGGAAGAGGATGTAAAGACAAGTTTTTATATGTATTTTGGTGGCGCTTAGGACAAATGTTGTGAGAAACCACAAACGTTTAGAAGGATAGAGGGATATTACATCATGATCCTGCCACCCATCAAATTGAAGACAATTCTTGAGCTAACGGTTCAACCAACTATCATCTTGTTTTTGCCACCGACGTTTTGGCGCCTCAAACAACTAATTTTCGATGATCTTTCACCTTTTTCCTGTCGCTGTATCGACGCTCCAATCTTTGAATTTCCACTGACATTGCGGCGTCTCCATAATCTATTTTTCTACACCGTTTCGGCAGTCTTCAAGGGATCTTCGCCGATGTGTTGGCGCTCCCATCGTTTAATCATCGGTGATGGAATCAACTAACTTCCACCGATCGCCGATGATCAGACCTAGAAAAATTTTCCAAAATTTTCTTTCCTTCGTCTTTTCTCCACCGATAGCATTGGTGAGCCGAAAAACTACTCATCACCGCCATTTCGGTGCTTTTATCTTCTATTCACCTCCGATGTGTCGGCGACTCAAACAACAAACTTTTTTCGTCACATTGGCGACCCAAATCTCCAACACAACTACAAACCAAAACAAAAAGGTGAACACAACTCCAGTCAACAAGACCACTCAGAGTTGTTCTTGGCCCTAGCGTGGCCAAAACAACTCAACGGCAACCCAAAAAGGTGCTTGCATACACAGCAACCCAAAATCCAGGGGAAAACAACATCCATTCTTTTACCATTGTAGCAACGGGAGAAACACAAACTCACAGTAAATCCCACATGCAGATGAAAAGGTCAAATTCTCAGCCTTGACAGGGGAAACACATACGCAAACCCCCAAACGTAAGGGCAGACACAGTCAACCAACGTGAGGAAACAATGGCCCATCCTCAACAATGAAGCCATGGCACACCTACACAGTCGACAATGGAGGAGAAGTCCGATTCTCAATCCTGGGAAAAAGAAAAATAGGTACGTAGATCATAAATCCTTGAGGGTAGCACACATGCACACAGTCTGATAATACAAAAGGGAAATCGATCCTCTTCACAGGCCGAGGAAAGAACATAGCCCCTCTCACAGTGAAAAACCATGGATACTAGTAATCGGTGAGAGAAGGGAGAACCGACCAACCCCTGCATGCGTGAGATGGTCAAGACAAAAACCACGAGGAAGTGGGAGCGTGGTAGAGTGGTGACCGTCCCCCTGCCCTCCACGTGAGGAAGAGCGAGCTTGTTGGTGGAGTGTACATGGGTCAAAGACTGGTAGTCCTACCACCCACCACTCCCCAGCCATAACTACTTTCAACTAATCAAACAGCAGAAGTTTAGAGGATGGTCGACCAATGGCAACTCCCAATGGCTCCCACGGTTTAGATAACTCCCCCTTAACCTTAGGAATCATGCCCTTTTCATTCAACGTTGTACCGTCATAGCTGGCTGTAGGTTTATTTTAATTGATGTGCATATTTACATGATGCCAAAACTATAATGTGCCAGATAGCATGATATATCATTAGCAACGATCCCTATTGCCGAAACATACACAACCAAATCGATGATGGGGCTTTTGCCTTTCGCTCTACACCACGATTAATTACAATATATAGATCATGTACCTTTTTAATGTAACCAGGGTCAAAACCGGGGCATTACACCAAAAGTTATAATCTCAGATAGAGACACTAAATTTACAGGTAACTTTTGGAAATCTCTGCTTAAAGGATTAAATACTACACTAAATTTTAGTACTTCGTTCCATCCTCAAACTGATGGACAGACTGAAAGAGTAAATCAAGTACTAGAAGATTTACTAAGAATGTATGTAAAGGATCAGCGAGGTAAATGGGAGGATTATTTGCACCTAGTAGAATTTGCTTATAATAATAATTATCAAGCTTCATCCAGATTTAGTCCTTTTGAAATCTTGTATGGAAGGAAGTGTAACACTACTATCTCTTGGAGTAATCCAGTGGATAGATTAGTATTAGGTCCTGAATTATTGAAAGAAATCGAAGAAATTGTAAAGCATGTGCAAGGTAATCTGAAAATTGCACAAGATCGACAGAAAAGTCAAGCAGACCTTAAAAGAACTCCAAAATAGTTTCAGGTAGGTGAACATGTGTTCATCAAGGTGAGACCCAAAAAGAGATCTCTGAAGTTGGGTACTATGTCCAAAAATAGCACCTCGTTACTGTGGTCCTTTTGAAATACTATCCAGGATTGGACAGGTAGCCTATCAGTTAGCCTTACCACCAAATTTAAGAGTTCGTAATGTTTTTCACATTTATGTATTAAAGAAATATGTTCATGATGCCACTCATGTTGTTAACTGGAATGATGTACAGGTGGAACCAGAAGGAGATTTTCTGGTGGAACCAGACTGTATCCTCAAGCAAAGGGAGATCACACTTCGGAACCGCACATTAGTCAGGTGAAGGTGCAATGGAAGCCCCTTAGTCCAGAGGAAGCTACCTGGGAATTGGAAATTCATATGTGGGATGCATATCCAATTCTGTTCCAGGGGAATTCTAAGGACGAGAAATAAATAACATTGAGGACGATGTTATAATTTAAGGGGGTGTGTATGTCACATGCCCCAATTTTGCAAAAACAATTTTATATTATTTGAGGAACAATATGTTAAATTGTATGCTAAGTTGTAATTGATGACATAGTGGTCAAGGATATTTAATATAAATTCTGAATATTTTATTTATAAATAAATAAATGAGGAGACAACAGCTTAGGAGAGCTTTTAAAAGAGTGTTTACTCGTCAAATTGGTGGAGGAGACTGGGTGGAGAGCAAATTGACATGTGGCAGCATCCTCAAACCACTTTCAACTGTTGCAAGTGGCAACCTTCCTCAATTTGTGGTCATGATTCCCCAAGAAAGTGGAATCAAAGCAGGTGGCTCAATTAATGAAAACCGACCCAAAAGACCTAGGCATCTTTATAAAAATTCCCATTGAAGAGAGCTGAGGCTACTCATTCTAGAGAAGTGATCATTCAGGGTGAATGAATGTACTTCAAAGAAATTCAATGGACGAGAAAGCTGGAAAGTGTTTGAGGGGATAACTGCTGATTGATCTAGTTGCCGCTTTTAAGCTGAAGATCATACTACTGAGAATAGAGTGTTTTATTGAGGTATTGAACTAATCAGTTGACAGAGGGTTCTATAGTTGCATTCTCCACCCAGTTCTCAGCCAAGAAGACCAAGAACAGGCTCGGGGGTCCTGAGGAAGCATTGTTTGAGCGCTCTCCAAGAGATTGGTAGGGAAGAATGACCTCCTAAAGCTATTGTCGTCTTGTCCTCAACAGGTTCTATGTTATTTTAATTTACTGTTTTAGTTAAATAATCTTAGTTTATCTGCTATATGAATGTTAAAAGCTCAGATTTTGTGAAATGTTAGATTTAGTATTCTTATTAGATTGTTTAGAAATGAAACTGGTTTAGAGAATAATGGAATAGAAAGATTATAAATTTCTAAAGCTGTGTTTTTCCACACCTGGAAACCAGGTCGTACTGTAGCAAAGTTAGAATGCTTTAAGTAGATGAAAAAATTCTTAAGAGAATGAAAATAGTTAATAGGATTTGAATCTGTAGATAGCAGAGTATAATTTATTTCAAAGTTTTAAATATAATGAAAAACAGTGTTATGGTTTAATTGTGTTTACTGTTTTACTTAGAGTAACTAAATAAAAATGCAGGAAAAGAAATAGTAAGCTACACTAGAGTTACAGTAATAGTATACTAATACAAATAAAAGTTTATAGGAGTTAACAGCTAAGTATATAAATAAGTTATTAACCAAACAGTATTTCTTTTAAAATTATTAACTAAATCTTAAAACTATTACTTAATAAAATTCAGATTAGGGTTATATATATAAACCCCTTTATTTGTGAAAAATAAACAGAGCTCCAGAGTTAACCTTATATTCCTTAAGAGAGCTCGGAATAATTCTAAGTTATAGAATATTAAATAAAAATAAATGTAAATATAAACATTAAATAAAATATAACTAAGAATTACGTATATAGGAGCTAATTATTCTTTAACAAACAGGCTTATAACCTGTGCAAGAAAAACCTGAGGGTCAAAACCATAATAACTAATTTATCCATTTATAAATTAATTTATTTAAGTTTTACCCATTTACATTGATAACTGTGTAAATAAACTTAACAAGAAGACTACAACTCATGCTTTGGACTGTTTACAGTCTTTTTCTTAAAATAAGTCTCTTTTATCAACAGTAAAATAAACGCATAAATTACAGGTTAATAAAATCATAACAACACGGGACAGAGCTCCAAGATTTACAAAGTCTTTCTTTATAAAACCAACTGTACTACATTGTCGAGCCGTAAGACTAAAACTTAACAAAAATTACATATCACGGCTCAAAGGTCAGTATTACCCAGCATAAACAGCAAGGGTTTTAAATTAAACTGGAGTAAACATCATTCTAAAACCTCTTAACTAACGAAGAAACCGAAACAGACTTCCAAACATTGTGTTTCTCCTTCAACAACCCTCATTGCAAGTAGGGCAAAACCTATGTTTGACAGGGCTTACCGATTGGGCCACGAGTCCACTGAAGTCGGCCATGGTTTTCTTTTCCACTGAAGCTTGGAGCTATTATGGATTCTTGTACATAGCACTATACCTAGCGTTAGTATAATGCTCAGCTTGTAAGTTTAAAACTCTAACTGTATTAATAAATTGACAAAGAGTTTCCATATTAAAACTGAGTTATTTTTTACCTGTAAGTAGAAGATATTTCGAGCCGCGAAGAAGCTATCACCAACTTTACTAAATTACAGAGAGGAGTAATCAACCCCTACACCGACCTGGAATGGAGACATTGTTAACAAGCTTAACTCCACAAGCCGTGACGAGCTACAAGCAAGACAAAACTGAAACCTTGGACAGGCCGAGAGCCAAACACAAAAACAAATAACCACTCGCGCAGTAAGGTTCACAACAACAAAGTTCTGGAACCTAAGACTGAGATATGAGACTACAGCAACAACAAACACAAGCCACGGAGCAAGCAAGCAGAGGAACAGCCTCTCACGGCTGCCAAGAAAACCACACAGAGCAGCTCGTAGGCCAGCGAAACCCTCGGAGTAAAAATGATAGGTAAATAGGGTTTTCCAGCCTTTTAAGTCACCAATGCATGGACGAGAGCAGACCACATGCCCTCCAAATCATTCAACCACGCAAGGGTCTTTTCTATAGTCAATCTGTGTTTTCAATAATCAAATTATTATTGCAATGTTCAATAAACCAAATATGTAATCGACTATGGAATGTATTGATATATATATTCACTAATGATAACATATAACTATATCATTGTAATCACTGGTATCGAGGTTGTGTTTATTGTTCACAATGATTTTATAACATTGACCTTAGAGTAAAGAGGTAACAACCTTGCCATTGGAACAATCCCCAAGTCGACCATGCAATAAACATTTCCAAATAACAATTTGTATATTCACTTTGCAAAACGATTTTAATATATTTATATATTATATGCAGCTTAAACCTAGACTATTCGCAATCGATGGTTTAAGGCTAGTTTTAATTGCTAATAACTAATATATGTCATTTGACTATAGAGTAAGGTGTTTTAAACCATGTCAAATAAACAATTACGAGGCTTAACCTTAGTGTAAACTTTTACAAATAATGTTTTGTATGCTCAACTTGCCAATGACAATAATAATGAATCTTATCACTATTTACAAAGTCAATTGTGCTTACTTGGGTCTAGCATAGTATATGAATCTTTGTCATTTTGTTTCACTTGATATAGACCTCAGATTAGAAGTTCTAGGTAGTAAAATCTGCCATAGTAGTTATTATAAACTACATCTTATCAGAAATGAGGCAACATTCTGATAGTAAATTTTACTATGATGTAAACCATGTACACGGTTTATAATTTATAGGAATAACACAATAATGTATTTTCCGATGATTTAGACTTTATAAAAGTGGTGGTAGGTAATATTCCATCTTAGGATGATGTATGTAATTACAAGAACCAAACTTATAAAGTCATGGAAATTTCCAAGTAGAAGATTTCTACAGGATGCAAGTAACAATTATATTGGAACATTATAAAATAAGGGGTATTGTATATAGTTACAATAGTACAAGCAACAAAGCAATAGTTTAAGTATTGAAGTTTATAACTTGATTCTTAGAATAATTACATACAAACAACAGATTAATAAATTCCATGGCTAGTAAGAAAAGACAAAATAGAAACATGTATTCTAACGGAAATCTTTACTTTTGAGATTGATAGGAGTACTTTCATGAATAAAAGATAGTACTTTTAAGCATAACTTTAGCGATATAAGCATGTTAAAATAGAAGTAAATGTATGATGAAGAACTTGAGCTATAAGCTCACGGTAAGTATCTTTTGTTTCACTAAGTATGATAAAGATAAGGTTCTTTATATCTAAACTTGAATACTGTCTTAGAAACAAAAACAATAGAAGACAATTACTTTACCTTATCAGAGCTTGCTTAGAATAATCAGTTTATATGACTAGCATATTAACATGCAACATAAATACTTCTTGCTACCTTATGAATTAAACTTCTACTTGATCAGTCGTTACCTGTTGAACCTGTAAGAACTAGTAGTCCATCTGTGTTAGCATAATGCTAAGTAAGCCCAAGTTTTCAAAGATAGATTTCACCTACTTGCCAAAAAGTAAAATTAAGCAACTAAATGCAGGTCACATACATAACATATCAAAATTAAAGTGGTATTAGTTTTTATATGTTTGAAGTAAATCACTACATGTTGTGAACTGTTTCATTTTTCCGTTAGCTGCTAATAGTTAGTAAAACTGCGACTTTAGACATTTGATGTTACATTAAAAAATTTAAATTTTTGTCAAAATTCGGGGAATTGACAGAAGGGGTCAACTCTGTTGGATGTTCTAATCTTCTTGTGCAAATCTGCATTGATTTCACTCAAAGTCACCTTGTAAATCATGTGAATTCATCGGCTTAAAGTATCAGCAACCTTATTCTCCTTTCCCTTAATGTGCTTAAGCTCGAAATGGTACTCGCTAAGGAAAGCCAACCATGTTGCTTGCCTCACATTTAGATCCAGTTGATCAAAGAAATACTTCAAACTCATATTGTCTATCTTCAGAAGGAACTTCCTTCCCACGAGGTAGTTCCTTCACATCCTCAAAGCATGGATGATGGCTGCTAACTCAAGATCGTGCGTAGGCTAATTTTTCTCATGTTCTTTCAACTTTTGCGATTCGTAACAAATCGCGTGATCATTCTGCAAGAGGATTCCTTCAAGTCCTTCCTTGCTTGCATCCATGCAAACAATGAAATCCCCATCGGGATCCGCAATCCGCAACACCGGTGCGGTCATCAAAAGTTGATTAAGCTTTTGAAAACTTTCTTCACACTTTTCAGTCCATATGAACTTATTTTCTTTCTTCTACAAAGCAGTCATGGGGCAAGCGATTCTCGAGAAGTTCTCAATGAACTTTCGATAATATTCGGCTAATCCCAAGAATGACCTAATGTCAGTGACACTAGTATGGATAGGCCAATCCTTTATACCTTTAATCTATTTCGAGTCCACAACTATCCCTGCCTCAGAGGTAATTTGACCTAGATATTGTATCTGCAGTTTGTAAAAATCGCATTTACTAAACTTAGCGTAAAGCCGATGTTCTCTTAACACTTGTAGTACTATACGAAGGTGTTCTTCGTGTTCCTCTTTATTCTTGGAATAAACCAGGATGTCGTCAATAAAGACTAGGACAAACTTATCTAGATACCTACTGAATATGTTGTTCATCATACACATAAAGTTCATGGTTGCATTGGTCAACCTAAACGGCATCACTACAAACTCGTAGTGCCCGTACCTTGTACGAAAGGCAGTTTTGTGAATATCTTCATCGTGAATCTGTACCTGATGGTATCTGTATCGCAGATCAATCTTTGAAAAGATTTTGGCTCCTCCCACCTAATCGAACAAGTCGTCGATCTGAGGGAGTGGGTAACGGTTCTTTATAGTCATTTTGTTCAACTAATGGTAATCGATACACATCCGCATCGTACCATCTTTCTTCTTTACGAATAATATATGTGCTCCCCAAGGGGACACACTAGGTCGAATATACCCTTTCTCTATCAACTCCTGCAATTGCAGTTTGAGTTCCACCAACTCAGGTGCACTCATGCAGTAAGGGGCTTTGGAGGCCGAAACTGATCCTAGGGTCAGTTCGATGGAGAAGTCTAGGTCTCATTTCGGAGGTATCTGTGGATTTCCTCGGGAAACACATCCTTGAATTCTTCAAGAACGGAGAAGTCTTCTATGCATTGTTCCCTATCAGACTCTCTGTCTCGAATGTTTACTGCAAACAACTTGTAGCCTTTCCTAACGCATTTCTTTGCTTGTAAGGCAGATATTTATCTTACAGAAACTTTCTTTGAAATGCCCTGAACCTTCACTTGGTTCCATAGGCTATCAGTACACAAGATAGACTTGTGCAAACAATTGAGCATGACATGGTGTTGTTCCAGCCAGTCCATGCCTATAAGTACATCGTACGATCCTAAAGGTAGGATGTTCAGGTTTAATTTCGTAAGAAAACCGTTTAGGTTTGCCTCACATTCTTTAGCAATTTCTGAAACCTTCCATTTCATACCTGTGGCTAATTGAACCAGCCAAGGTTTATCATGTTTTACTTTGCCTAGTTTGCATATATCAACAATATTAGGCGCAACATAGCACCGGGATCAATAAGTATTGAAGTAGAAGTGTTCAAGATCTTACCTTCTATCTTGACCATTGGAGCTTGATGATCTGTCTGTCATCCGTCCAATGCTACATAAATTCTGGGTGTTCCAGCTATGTCCTCGACAGTTGGTTCTTCGTGTAAGTTGTGCAAGACCCCACCGGTCTTGTTCTTACAATATCGGGCATAATGAGGTCCGCCACATTTCCAGCACTTGATCTATAGCTGGGTAGCATTGGCTACACTTGCTGTCGGTTTGTTAACATTAGCATCTGGTACATAAGAATTTGTACCAGGTTTATTAAAGTTCATGTTCACTTGAAAGTTGTTATTTTTCTTTTGGTATGGTTGTGGGTTGGACCCAGGTTTACGGTTATCCGAAAAGTTATTGGAGTTGTCTTGGTTTCAGTTTAGGTTCTCCTGCCCCAGATGTCCATCCTCATAACAGATCCTAGCTTTGTGCAACGTGGTATCCAAAGTCTTAGGCATGTCAAATTCAATCTTGTCCTAAAAACTGGGAGGAAGACATCCTAGGAACTGCTGAATCTTTACCTTTTCTTCTATAATGTATGGTACATAATGCAATAGATCTAGAAATCTGTTAATAAATGCATCCATAGTAATGGATCCCATGCATAGTTCGTGAAACTATTTCACTTTTATGTCAAAGAACCTTTCCAACATATATTTTTCTTGGAAAATTTTTCGGAAAGTATCCCATCGTATTTTCCGCAGCTCGTCTTTCTTGGTGTGTTTTAAATCTCTCCACCATCTTGCTGCTTTGCCATTCAAGTTATAGATGGCAAGACTAGCCTTCATCTCACTTGAATAATTTTGAGCCTGGAAATACTTACTCATGCCCAACAGCCACTCTTCAACCTTTTCCCCAGTGTTTACTTCACCTTCATAGGTCGGGGCTCTTATTTTTTGAAATCCCCCCTGAAGACTGTCATCACTCCTTTGCTTCTTTCTCCATGGAGAAAGTGAGTCACCACTAAAGGGACTGTGATGGTGTTCTTTAGTTGCTTTAGGGGTACATTATTTTTCCTCTCTTCTTGGGCTACTAGTCCGTTTTGGGTAAGGTTCTCTTTTGGAACTGTTTGTGGACGAAGTAGATTTACCTTATGGGCTTCCTCTCGCCATATTTCTAAGTAAGGCTTCATTTATGGCTTGATGTTCCTTCCTTTCCTTCAAGCTGTCTTCTCTGAAACTTTTCAATTTAGCTTGAAGACTATGTAAAGTTTTCAAAACATCAGAGTTTAACTCTACCACCAACTCTGCCTCCGGAGTGGGGGTGGTCATCTTTCCTTGACGACTGTTTTCTTCCTCAGTATTCATAAACTGATCAGTGCTGTAAAAATTTCCTATAAACACAAAAAAAATTAAATGGCAGAAAAATTTATGTTAGTAACGTATTAAATTAACATGCTTTATTTTCTCTATGTGAATGCTTGGTGCACCCGTAGGTCTCTTAGTATTGAAACTGGGCTCTGATGCTACTTGTAATATCCCCAAAAATCGAAGAAAAAAAAATTTATAGGCTAGTAAAAACAACCTAGACAGAACATTATTCAGTTACAAAACTCTATCGTACACTTCATGTACCTCTGTTTATTCATAAACTATTCTTACGTTCTGTGTTTTACTTTCAGTCATTATTTTTAATGTATTTCACTTATGATGGTGTACTGTTGTTTGCTACTTAGTATTATGTTTACACTTTTGTCGCTTATGTGTCGTCACTGTATTTATATGCTCCGTCCTTTCTGCATTGTCGCACTTGTTAATTATGGAGTCCTAACTTAACTTTGTTTGTGGAAACAAAGTGGGCAAAGTGGCGGGACTCGTTCTCCCATGACAGTTTGAGAGGTAAAGGTGTTTACTTGTTAGCAGGCTTACTTAGTTCTTTGAACTAAGGCACCTGTTCTATTTACATGCAATTCAAGTTTGTGACAGAAACTTGTTTAATGAGTACGGAAAGTCTCAATCTTGAAGAACATATTGTTGTTTGACTTGGTTCCTTGTCGACTCAGAAATATACCAGGTAAATACCCTTCTCATCAATTTAACTCCTACTGCTAAATTTCCTATATATTACTTATGCTTCATCACGGAATTGTAATTTATCATTTTACATATTAGTATTAACTTCGTTCTATGTGTATTTTATTAAGTCTTATTAATATTTCTTATGTGCTTCTTACTGCAAGTTAAGTATGTGGCCTTCAAAACCAAGCCATTGATTTATAACGGTTAAAGTAATTAACATGGCATATTACATATGCCATGTTTACTAAGCAAAAGCTTAGGTGTAATATCCCTCCCCTATGCCCTGGAATATTTGTAATGTATTGTATGAGGATTTCTGGGTGAGGAGCTCAAGTGCCAAGGCCCCACCCATAGAAAACCTGAAAGTTAGGTAAAAGTTTTTTCACACAAAAGACTTTATGATATAAATCATATCATAAGCACAAAGGAAAATTTAAAAGACAAATAATATTAATTGAGAGAACATAGAGTATCATGACAGAACAAGGAAGAATATAATATTAAATCCTCTTTATGTTTCGGGCTTTAACCTTGGCATAATTAGAAGGGAGGTTCAGCTTGAATGAGGGAAATAAAATCTTCCCTGAACCTTGACAGTCGTGACCATTTAGTGACTGAAACAGTCGCTTAAATTTGTGCCCTAATCTTGGCATGAATTAAGGGGAGGTTCCGAAAGGGAGTAATGACCATACTGAAAGAAGAGAAGTAATATATACCTATTGGGGAAGGAACAATCTACTTTTTCTTGTCTAGCGAGAGATGGTATGCGACCGAAAGGTGAGATATTACTTAGACCTGTTTTTCACTTGGATGGAGAATGCTGTATTCTTCTATTATTTTAGCTCCCCTGGACAGTTTGTTATCAGCGATTTCTGTCATCGAGATAATGCTTGGATCTAGGTATGGTACCAATACCTGCGTTGTTTCTTTATTGTTGGGTTGCACTTTGTTACCTCTGCGTGTATCCTGGTAGATCTAGAATCGTTTTCTTTTTATGTGCCATCTGCCCATGGAAGTAATATCGGAATGTATACTTTGAATTGCGCTAGGATCTGGTAATTCCTAGGGTTACCTTGCAGATCAAAAACCGACCTAGGCGCATTTTTTTTCTCCCAACGATAGTATGATGCCAACTTTGCCTGCGTTTTGGAGTGCTGATTGAAATTTGAACTCTCGATTTACATTTTTTCCTTAACCCCGATCTGGGATATTATACCATGATCTGAGCAAAGTGGCTACCCTCATGTGCCGCGTTTCGAATGATGGATCCACGTCGGTAGGATCTGAATGCCTTGCATTTCTGTTAATGACGGTCTTAAGCCAAATACTTTGGGATTCTTTTTATAAATATCTTGCATTATGGCCCATTCCTTTCTGAGACGCCAAGGTTCAATTAAAACATTCTGTTCATTTGATTTGAAATACCAAGGATTGGTAGACCTGAGGTTTGGGCTTACTATACGTGTTTGCATTAGGGGATTTTGATTTTTCCAAGAGTTGTTCCTACATCTCAAGAGTCGCTTATGATTTCCTATAGAGTTGAATCGAACCCCTTTGTCTGCTAGTGCGAATTGGATTGATTGAGTTAGAATCAGGGGAGACCGAAAGGTTAAACATAACTGTCCTGTAGTTTTCTATATGTTTTCATTTATTTATTTTTGAAAGAATATCTAGTCCGGAGGATATCTTCTGCGTGTGGATGTCTTCACCCCATCTGGAAAATCTGTGACGTTTGATAAAAAGATCCTTTCCTTAAGATTTATTTTTATGTGTTGTTGTACTTGCTGCCCCTGAAGTCACTAAGGCAGATCCATTTGGATTCGCATAAGATTTGGTTGGTTTCAGCCTTCAGGAGTTAAGTCTACCAGTTTGATACTTCAAACTCATACATGGAGCCTATCGACTCTTAGAGTATTCCTCTAGTTATGCCCAGGCTTTGAGCTGAAAATGAGTGTTACCTATGTTTCTAAGAGGCCTCCTTTTCAAATCAATGTTTATATTGGTGCATGGTTTGTTTTTATGGCTCAAACCAAAGTCTTTTTACGACGTTCTTAGGAACCTGGAAAGTATCCACAAAGTCGTGCGGAGAATCGTCTTAGAAAGGGTTAAGTGGTTTTTAGTTGTTGGGAATTATAAAGTTTAATATAATGGCGGTTGGCCTACCGAGCCTGAGATCTACCCCCTTTTTAGTCTTTAGTTAAGCACATGCTCACCTGCTAAGAGGTTTTATTGTTAGCTAACAGGCATACTACGGAAGTGCATTGAAGACCATTTCCTAATTGTTGTAGTAAAATTTTAAGATCACCATGTGCCCAAAGGGGCTGTTAATGATTTCTTCTATGAGCTGTTTATAAGGGTCCTACAAGAGGGCTGTTGAGTTAGAGGTGTCTCTCTGTGTAGAGTCTTGAGGAAAGATAAAAACCGGCCATGAATGAGCCGTGATTTTTGTAAGCACACATTTTTTTTATAAAGAAATAAAGGAACAAATAGGTTGGTGGATGTAGCCTCGTGGACGAGGTGAACCACGTGAAGATGGTTGTCTCATTGTGTTATTTTGTTGTGCTGGATTATACTCCTTGTTTACTTGATGGTTATGAATGCGGTTTAAATGTTTTAATTGGTGAAAGATTACTAAAAGTTGTTTTTACTTTACAGACCTCTTGAGTGCTTTATAGTTTTCAGATAGCAGGGTATTTTACATATGGTATCAGAGCGAGGTTACGACTCTGGAGCTGTTGGGCCTTCTACAGATTTGTAACTTTGCAATTAGTGTTCGTTATTTTATTGAATTCGTTGGTTAATCAATAAACTTGGAAAGTGTGACTAGTGATTGCAAATTCACCTCTATGTTTAGTTCGAAAGGTAATATCTGTGTATGGAGGAGGAACAAGTTATGCCAGGTCAGTAACGATATTTGGTTTCAATTTTATTCACTGTCTTATTCCAAGGTTGCTATTTTATGCACGCCATGTACATAGTTGATGGTAACCTCTGCGCCGCCAGGATTGGATTTAAGTCCAAGCTGCCCGCTTGGTCACTACCTTATTTTGAAATTTAATCCCAGCATTGACTTAGTGTACAGCCTACGAATTGGGTTGTTGTTTGGTTATCGATCTGAGATTGAACCCCTTGCCGACTCAGCTCCAAACCTGCATGTGTGTAGAAAAGTGGCCTCCACTGGATTTTGAGCTCAACCGAATGTTTTTTTTTCTCCTAGCCACCTCTGCGTTATGGATGAATATTGGCAGCGTTAAAAAAAAAAATAACCCTTTGCGTAGATAGCAAAACTATGAACCTTTGTATAAGGTCTAGAAAGTATAAATCTCCACATTTGATTGTGTAGTTGTCATAATAATTCAAAACTTAAGGTGCACTCGTTAATGTGAACTATATATGTATATGCATTATGAGGATGGAATTTTATATCTGGAAATATAATATGTATTTTCTGCAATTGAAATAAAGCAATCGTAATTGTTGCTTCTTAAATATTTTAAAGCAAAGATGGGATTTAAATAATTTCAGGTCTCTTGAATAGAGAGGTATTAGCAGCTGAAAACAATTATTTTAGGGGTTAATTACAAAAGATACATAAAAGGGCTTAAATACCAATCGTAAGAGGTAAATAGTAAGCATTTGATTTTTACATTGTCATGATTACCTTCGTATGCTGGGAGATGTAATCTGTCAAAAGATTTAAAAATCGCTGGTTATAATATCTAGGAATTGCCTGATAGCCTTGACATGAGCACTGGTCTTTATTTCAAGCTGGAAATTGCCTTGTAGTTTTGTCAAATGCTGTTGGTAATTTCATAACTTTAACAAAACGCTATTGATCTGGTGGTTGGGTTCTGTGCTTGCCGGAACTCAGTCTCGTAAACGTTATGATTTCAAGATCAAAATTGTCATAAGATTTTGGTAATCTGCTATTTCTTTTATTGAAGAAGTTTATGTTATGGATCTGGAAAAGTAGCTATTAACAGCACTTGAATTCCTTACAACGCATTCCTTTATTTGATGATTTCATTCAGAAAATGTAGCTATTAAGGATAGTGGGATTCTTGCATTACTCTACCAACTTCTCGAATTCCAAGCATTGGTTGGAATAGTTTACAAATCAAATGGATAAATAGATTCATTCCTAAGGATATCCTCTGCGAGTTATTTTGAAATCGCTGCACCTAGAATTGCTAAGTCGAACTGTATTTTTTTTTAATACAACCCTCTATTGTATTGTTTAGAGTCATTCCGGATCGAATGCACTATTTATGTTATTCCTTGTGTATCGGTTAGAAGCCGTACTTTGGTATTAAAAAATATATATATATATTTATGACCGGAAAAAATGGTTCCACAGAACTAATTAATGGTTGGCGTTATTTGTTGTAATAACACAGCGTTTTGCTGCTTAATACTTGAGACATAACAGTTGTAGACCCTGTATGCTAAAAAGTTTGAAAGAACAGTTGTCATCTGAACCGGGAGAATTTCAAAGAACATTTTTATTTGAACTGGTAGAACTTCGGTGATAGTTTCAAATATATTGCAGCAATAAATTTTGGTTTTCTTTGACTGAGGGCATTATTTCAAATTATTTTAACTCATAGATTCCAGAATGTGGGTTTATAGATTGCCAACATGCATTCAATAAAAAAAATAAAAATAAAAAAATGTTTAATGGCGTAACATTTTTTGAAAGGAAATGACCCCTTTTGGGTACAAATTTGGAAGGTAATGGATAGATAAGCTAGGCCTTACCCCAATATCCAATAGTTGATGAAATAGGTGGTGAAATACAAATGCGTTTCTTTTGTCATGTAGGTCAATCATATATCATTTCAAAATATTGACAGTCTTGGTGATCTAAATGCTTCTGATGGTTTAAAATACTCTAAGAGGAATTATCTAATCCATATTATTATGCTTTGAGTTTGGGAAAGATAATTATTTGGAACAGTCTCCTCACATTGGAATATTCAGTACGATAATGCTTCCAGAATCAAAATATATAGTTCGAGTAAGTTTTAACTTTTGTTTGATATTGAGAACATGTAGTCTTGGTCTTAGCTTTATGTTTTCAAAACTCAACAATATAGGAAAACATTTTTTCTAAAGTTATTTGGGAAGGTACAACATTGTTGGTTACATATGTTTATAAGCACAATATGTGGTTATATTTCGAAACAATCAATTTAAGTCTTTGTTTTCTGTTATGACTTCAATCAACTATTGTAATCTTGCTATACAGACAAGCCTCCTTTTCATCTGGTACAAGTATGTGGAATTTTTGAATGTTGTATGCAGATTTGTGAGCTTTTTCCTGACAAATTAAATTTGCTTACCCATCTTCTTGGAGACAAATATATATAGTTTTGAAGGCATGATTTATGATAAAAGTTTGATATTCTTATCGGTAGATCATTGAGGATGCCCATCTTTGTGATTGATTTATTTTGATTATGGATGTTGTAGAAGGGACAGTTTAACTAAAGTAGTTGTTTAATTGGTCTTTTCGATTGGGATTTTTCTGACCTTATTATGGTGAGGCTAATTGCAAGCAATTTACTTTGGTTAGAATTGCTAACAAATTTTGGATGTTGGTCTTATGTCATTAACAAGCACTTTAAAAGTTTAGATGTAGTATATATAACGTTACAACAGTGAGTGAATTTTTCTGTTGTAATAAATTGAAGTTAAAGGGTAAAGTTGGGTTTGCCTTGTCAAAATTCTCAGGTTTTTATGTGATTCCTTGCGAATTGTATTGTTATGAGAAATTGAAAGGGTCTTGTGGCATCTTGTGAATGCCTTCATGTCAATTCGGGTATTTAAAAGAAATTGAAAAAAAAAAAGAAGCTCTTATCTGCTGAATGAGAAATGAAGTAAGACATGCTGTATGCTAAGAATTCGATGTTTCTTTTGAGAAACTGACCACTTACAAATTGATTACAGGCAGGGGAAATTGTGGCCCTGAGGAGTGCTAAAGCTCCAGGACTATGATGAGTTAAATCTCATATGTATAAAGTTATCACCAGAAGAGGGAGTGGTGATGGAGGTAGTGGTTAAAATCTACCTTGTTTTCCCCCGGGCCAACGAGGGACCATTATGCATTCTGAGGACGCCCAGATGTAAGACATTTGGTTAAGACTCGTTCCGCACACATTAGAGGACTGTCACATGAGTTGGGGGACTCTGTGAAGAGAATAACCTCTAGGCGCTGTGGAGGTGTGCGAGAACAGAGTTCCTCAGCTTGGTGAAGCACCCTAAAGGAGATACCGCTAAGAGGGGTACAGGGTATCATCCTTGTGATGGGTGGCTTGAATGAAGAATAATGACAAGCACCCTTAATAGCACAGAGGAGATACACAAAGGGTTGGTATCGTCCTTGTGTTGGGTGGCTTGAATTGGTACTTGGAGTACTGTTGGCAATTGATGTGCTGGGATGGAGAACATCCAAAGAAAGGAACAATGTGGAAAAAGGTATGCGGCTTGCAGGTAAACTTGTACCGATGAGGTAACATGTTGATTAATTAACAGATAGAGCTGACAGGTAATCGGTTGATTATGTGGATTTCTAGCATTGACATTATTGATATAATGGGATTTCAATGCTTATAGTCATGTTTTTATTGATGTATCAATTGCATTATGGAAATAATTGGGGAATATTGCACCAATGAACACTATAAAAGATTGCAGATTGTTGCAATGAAAAAGAAATCTATGACTTTTGTTTAAATTGTGATTTGGACATGAATTGCTGAAAGGATTAAGTTATGATGCTGCATAAGGCTTGCTAATTTCATCTCATGATGAACTGACTCTTACTTATGAAATTTGGGGTAGACCCGATTTTTGCAGGTCGTACGAACCCACAAGGATCAGGAAAGAAGAACCAAAAGAGAGATTTGAAAAAGGCAAAGCAAGAAAAGATGACTCCAAAGAAGAATAGAAGTTTAAGAAACCAGAAAACACCGAGGATGGTGTTCTTTATTTTAGGGGGAAAGGATGTAATATCCCTCAACTATGCCCTGGAATATTTGTAATGTATTGTATGAGGATTTCTGGGTGAGGAGCTCAAGTGCCAAGGCCCCACCCATAGAAAACCTGAAAGTTAGGTAAAAGTTTTTTCACACAAAAGACTTTATGATATAAATCATATCATAAGCGTAAAGGAAAATTTAAAAGACAAATAATATTAATTGAGAGAACGTAGAGTATCATGACAGAACAAGGAAGAATATAATATTAAATCCTCCTTATGTTTCGGGCTTTAACCCTGGCATAATTAGAAGGGAGGTTCAGCTTGAATGAGGGAAATAAAATCTTCCCTGAACCTTGACAGTCGTGACCGTTTAGTGACTGAAACAGTCGCTTAAATTTGTGCCCTAATCTTGGCATGAATTAAGGGGAGGTTCCGAAAGGGAGTAATGACCATACTGAAAGAAGATAAGTAATATATACCTATTGGGGAAGGAACAATCTACTTTTTCTCGTCTAGCGAGAGATGGTATGCGACCGAAAGGTGAGATATTACTTAGACCTGTTTTTCGCTTGGATGGAGAATGTTGTATTCTTATATTATTTTAGCTCCCCTGGACAGTTCGTTATCAGCGATTTCTGTCATCGAGATAATGCTTGGATCTAGGTATGGTACCAATACCTGCATTGTTTCTTTATTGTTGGGTTGCACTTTGTTACCTCTGCGTGTATCCTGGTAGATCTAGAATCGTTTTCTTTTTATATGCCATCTGCCCATGGAAGTAATATCGGAATGTATACTTTGAATTGCGCTGGGATCTGGTAATTCCTAGGGTTACCTTGCAGATCAAAAACCGACCTAGGCGCATTTTTTTTCTCCCAACGATAGTATGATGCCGACTTTGCCTGCGTTTTGGAGTGCTGATTGAAATTTGAACTCTCGATTTACATTTTTTCCTTAACCCCGATCTGGGATATTATACCATGATCTGAGCAAAGTGGCTACCCTCATGTGCCGCATTTCGAATGATGGATCCACGTCGGTAGGATCTGAATGCCTTGCATTTCTGTTAATGACGGTCATAAGCCAAATACTTTGGGATTCTTTTTATAAATATCTTGCATTATGGCCCATTCCCTTCTGAGACGCCAAGGTTCAATTAAAACATTCTGTTCATTTGATTTGAAATACCAAGGATTGGTAGACCTGAGGTTTGGGCTTACTATACGTGTTTGCATTAGGGGATTTTGATTTTTCCAAGAGTTGTTCCTACATCTCAAGAGTCGCTTATGATTTCCTATAGAGTTGAATCGAACCCCTTTGTCTGCTAGTGCGAATTGGATTGATTGAGTTAGAATCAGGGGAGACTGAAAGGTTAAACATAACTGTCCTGTAGTTTTCTATCCGTTTTCATTATTTATTTTTGAAAGAATATCTAGTCTGGAGGATATCTTCTGCGTGTGGATGTCTTCACCCCATCTGGAAAATCTGTGACGTTCGATAAAAAGATCCTTTCCTTAAGATTTATTTTTCTGTGTTGTTGTACTTGCTGCCCCTGAAGTCACTAAGGCAGATCCATTTGGATTCGCATAAGATTTGGTTGGTTTCAGCCTTCAGGAGTTAAGTCTACAAGTTTGATACTTCAAACTCATACATGGAGCCTATCGACTCTTAGAGTATTCCTCTAGTTATGCCCAAGCTTTGAGCTGAAAATGAGTGTTACCTATGTTTCTAAGAGGCCTCCTTTTCAAATCAATGTTTATATTGGTGCATGGTTTGTTTTTATGGTTCAAACCAAAGTCTTTTTACGACGTTCTTAGGAACCTGGAAAGTATCCACAAAGTCGTGCAGAGAATCGTCTTAGAAAGGGTTAAGTGGTTTTTAGTTGTTGGGAATTATAAAGTTTAATATAACAGCGGTTGGCCTACCGAGCCTGAGATCTACCCCCTTTTTAGTCTTTAGTTAAGCACATGCTCACCTGCTAAGAGGTTTTATTGTTAGCTAACACGCATACTACGGAAGTGCATTGAAGACTATTTCCTAATTATTGTAGTAAAATTTTAAGATCACCATGTGCCCAAAGGGGCTGTTAATGATTTCTTCTATGAGCTGTTTATAAGGGTCCTACAAGAGGGCTGTTGAGTTAGAGGTGTCTCTCTGTGTAGAGTCTTGAGGAAAGATAAAAACCGGCCATGAATGAGCCGTGATTTTTGTAAGCACATATTTTTTTTATAAAGAAATAAGGAACAAATAGGTTGGTGGATGTAGCCTCGTGGACGAGGTGAACCTCGTGAAGATGGTTGTCTCATTGTGTTATTTTGTTGTGCTGGATTATACTCCTTGTTTACTTGATGGTTATGAATGCGGTTTAAATGTTTTAATTGGTGAAAGATTACTAAATTTTTTTTTTACTTTACAGACCTCTTGAGTGCTTTATAGTTTTCAGATAGCGGGGTATATATTACTTATGCTTCATCACGGAATTGTAATTTATCATTTTACATATTAGTATTAACTTCGTTCTATGTGTATTTTATTAAGTCTTATTAATATTTCTTATGTGATTCTTACTGCAAGTTAAGTATGTGGCCTTCAAAACCAAGCCATTGATTTATAACGGTTAAAGTAATTAACATGGCATATTACATATGCCATGTTTACTAAGCAAAAGCTTAGGTCTTAAATGTATTGTGTTAAGCTAATTTCTTAAAGCCTAATGTTCATATGTTAATAGGTTTTAAACCTATGGTACATACATTATATTAAATTCATAAGTCTTGGGGTGACTTAAGGCTAGCGCAGACCATATATGGACCTTACACTTAAACCTTATCATTATAATATATTAACCTTGCTTATAGTGCATACGATGTAATGTTGCAAGGTGATATGAAATAAGGTGGTGAAACTAAAACATATGGTAGAAACCATATGATAGCAGGGTTTAAGCCTTCATGTGGGAAGTGGACATACATAGTAATGCAACGAAACTTAGACTATGGAGAGTGGGTTTGGTCACCAGTTGGTGCATTAGTGGTCACCAGTTGGTGCATTCAATGCTCTTGGGAGAGTGTGACAGCCTTAAGCTTAGGGCTTGGGCACACGATGGTTTGGTCATTCGCTTTGTTTTGATTTGGGTTTTGATCTTGCTCTGTGCAGGGGAAAATGGAGGCGACCTCCAAGAGCTTACAGGTAAGATCCTCGCTCGGCGTCTTATCATTTCTAGAGTTTGCGTTGTTGCAATATATCGGTGTCATGCTTCTCATCGTTTTTGTGGATGGTTGCAGGTGTTGGGGTCTCTGGAGAGAGTCATGGCTCAAAGCTTGATGTTGGTTCCTATATGATGGCATTGGGAACAGTAAGCCTTCCAACAAGCCAATTCTTGTTACCTCTCGGCCCTACTGAGTGATATCTTCGCTGTTTGGTTTTGGGGTTTCAATGTGGGGTTTAAAATTCGCCTTCAGGCATATGATTACAGACTTGGATTTATTTAAATGTTTCAATGGCTTCGGCTTTGGGTAAAATCGTGTTTCCCCTTGGCTCTGTGTATAAATTTTTGGGTTTGTAATGATTAAATGGTTTGGGCCTTTGAGCCATGGGTTGCACCATTACTTGCAATGGTGCCATAGCCCACTAACATGCCCGTATAGACTTCGTATTTGGCTTCAAAAACGACTGTGTGGAGACACTGATTTACCATATTCTGTATGATGTTTATACTCTGTTTTTTTAATAAAAGACTCATGGGCTGATGCACAATCATGGACTCCTTTAAAGACACTTTAGATGCCACATAATACTGGAATAAACGGAAAATTTTGACTTTAGGTGACAATTAGGGGTACTTCCCTAACTTATTTGAAGATGAATTAAAAAGAGAAAAGATAGGAAATTGAATCATATTTCATAATATATAGCATTTATGCAGAGAAAATTTGTGTAAATGATTATAAAATTATTTTCTGTGAAAGCGGGTTTTCAAATTTTCAGCACATCTTAACATATATGTTTGTGCGGGTGCAACAATATATGAGGTAAATGATGTCAATTTGGGATAAAATCTTGCAGACATATAAAGGACATATGGGCCTAGTGCAACACTATTTATTCAGAATTTTTCATGAATTATTTTTTTTATTATTAATTATTGAAGTCACAAAAGATTGAAATTAAAACTTATGTGTGGGTGCAACACTTTAGGGGCAAAAATTAATGAAATCCTTGATTTCTAAATACAAGATCATAGAGCTTGATCTCGTCTAGTGCACCATATAGTTTTATTGGGAAATGGTGATGGAAATCAAAAGTTATATAACAAACAATCGATGTATGTATTTTCAAAAACTAACGTGTGTCATTTAAAAAAATAATTATAAATAAATAAAGCATAGTTTTGAAGGAAAAAATTAATATTCTGAATCATAAGATCGTACTTTACAATATCCTAGATTTTCATAAAAAAAATATTGTGTATGTCATAGCAAAACACGCCATCTTAAATGAACATATTGATAGAGTTCTAAAAGACAAGCAATAGCCCTGGTTTATTTTTCCTAGCCAATAGGTTCGGTATTCCGAAGCTATTTCCGAACCTAATGCCAAACCTTATTCCTGCTAATTATTTTAATTGTAAAATAACACATATGCATTATAACGCATATGCATTATAGCTTATTCGTATCGCATATGCAATATGATAAAGCTATAACGCATATGTGTTTTTTCTTAACTAATTTTGTATGAGAGTATAAAAGAGTAATGGCATCTTTATTCCATTATAATACCATTTAGACAACACTATGATGGACACAAATAGTTCCTCTTTTTAACGGTGAAGGAAGCCATGGGTTATGCATCCAAGAAAATAGGGCAGTGAACGAAGCCATGGGCTGTGCATCTAAGAAAATAGGGTGATGAACGAAGCCATGGGCTGTGCATCCAAGAAAATAGGGTGGTGAGCGAAGCCATGGGCTGTGCATCCAAGAAAATAGGGCGATGAGCGAAGCCATGGGCTGTGCATCCAAGAAAACAATAATTCCTCCTGTCCTTCAATCTATCCAGCTTCAAGGGAAAATTTGCAACATTAACAGAGAGATTGAAGATTGATTTATGTCAGCGCTCAAAGGATGTTATAAACTCATGAGAATTCTTGTTTGGTAGCTATTTTGGATGTAAAAAATCTAGAACGAGTACCGATGGATCAACGTACGCTCTCACTACAAACCGCTAGTGATGATTTGTCAATAGGTTATAGGTGAATTTAATCAACATTGTTATAGTTATCGTGTTCTTTTAATTGTCATCCTCATCCTCATCATCATCATCATCATCATCATCATCATCACCCTCATCCTCATCATCATCATCATAGTCATCATCCTCCTCATCATCATCATCATAGTCATCATCCTCCTCATCATCACCATCATTGTTCATCATCATATTCATCGTCACCCTCATCTTCATCATCATCATCACCCTCATCCCCATCATCATCATCATCATCATCATCATCATCATGGTCATCATCATCATCACCCTCCTCCTCCTCCTCCTCCTCATCATCATCATCCTCATCCTCATCATCATCATCATCATCATCATCACCCTCATCCTCATCAGCTTCATCATGGTCATCATCATCATAATCATCATCATCATCATCACCCTCATCCTCATCATCATCATCATAGTCATCATCCTCCTCCTCATCACCATCATTGTTCATCATCATCACTCTCATCCTCATCATCACCATCATCACCCTCATCCTCATAATCATCATCATGGTCATCATCATCATCATCATCATCATGGTCATCATCATCATCATCATCATCGTCGTCACCCTCATCCTCATCATCATCATCATAGTCATCATCCTCCTCATCATCACCATCATTGTTCATCATCATCTTCATCATAACCCTCATCCTCATCATCATCATCACCCTCATCCTCATCATCATCATCATCACCCTCATCCTCATCATCATCATCATGGTCATCATTCTCATCATCATCATCATCATCACCCTCATCCTCATCCTCATCATCATCATTATCATCATCCTCATCCTCATCCTCATCATCATCATCATCACCCTCATCCTCATCAGCTTCATCATGGTCATCATCATCATCATCGTCATCATCATCATCCTCATCCTCATCATCATCATCATAGTCATCATCCTCCTCATCATCACGATCATTGTTCATCATCATCACTCTCATCCTCGTCATCATCATCATCACCCTCATCCTCATCATCATCATCATGGTCATCATCATCGTCATCATCATCATCATCATTACCCTCATCCTCATCATCATCATCATCATCCTCATCCTCATCATCATCATAGTCATCATCCTCGTCCTCATCATCATCACCATCATTGTTCATCATCATCATCATCATCATTATCATCATCCTCCTCCTCCTCCTCCTCCTCCTCCTCCTCCTCCTCCTCATCATCATCATCACCATCATCCTCCATCATCATCATTATCATTATCCATCGTCATCGTCATCATTCTCATCATCATCACCACCATCATCATCCTCATCGTCACCATCGTCATCCTCATCATCATCATCACCATCCTCATCATCATCATCACCATCATCATCCTCATCCTCATCCTCATCATCATCATCGTCAACCTCATCATCATCATCATCATCACCACCCTCATCCTCATCATCATCACCATCATCATCAACATCATCATCATCCTCATCATCATCATCATCATCACCACCCTCATCCTCATCATCATCATCATTGTCATCATCATCATCATAATCACCCTCATCCTCATCACCATCATCCTCCTCCTCCTCATCATCATCATCATAATCACCCTCATCGTCATCATCATCATCATAGTCATCATCCTCATCCTCATCATCATCATCATCATTGTTCATCATCATCATCATCACCGTCGTCATCATCATCACCATCATCATCACCGTCGTCATCATCATCACCATCATCATCATCATCGTCATCATCATCACCATCCTCCTCCTCCTCATCATCGTCATCATCATCCTCCTCCTCCTCCTCATCATCATCATGGTCATCATCCTCATCATCATCACCATCATCATCCTCATCATCATCATCATCATCATCACCCTCATCCTCATCATTATCATCATAGTCATCATCCTCCTCATCATCACCATCATTGTTGATCGTCGTCTTCATCGTCACCCTCATTATCATCATCATCACCATCCTCATCATCCTCATCATCATCACCCTCATCCTCATCATCATCATCATGGTCATCACCATCATCACCATCTTCATCGTCACCCTCATCCTCATCATCATCACCATCCTCATCATCATCACCATCCTCATCATCATCATCATCATCATCATAATCATCATCCTCATCATCATCATCATCATCACCCTCATCCTCATCATCTGAAGCATGGTCATAATCATCATCATCATCACCCTCATCCTCATCATCATCATCATCATAGTCATCATCCTCCTCATCATCACCATCATTGTTCATCATCATCTTCATCCTCATCATCATCACCATCCTCATCCTCATCCTCATCCTCATCATCATCATCATCACCCTCATCCTCATCATCATCATCATCATGGTCATCATCATCATTATCATCATCATCATCACCCTCGTCCTCATCATCATCATCATAGTCATCATCCTCCTCATCATCACCATCATTGTTCATCATCATCTTCATAAGCATAGATAAATGTAATTGCATATATTCAGTGAGCACTAAATTGCATATGCGATATATCCCATATGCACTAAATCGCATATGCATTTTGGAGAACATGTAAAAAACCTACCCGTTCATTAAAAATCATTCTATCAATATCGCATATGCGATATATCGGAGCTGCGTTATATCGCATATGCGATATGTGTTGTATACAAAATGTTGAGTTTCCTCCTGTGGGCCAGGTTTTATGTAGCAAAAGACATAATTCATCTGAACCCGCGCACAGAGAACTGTTCAACGTGCAATTTTTTATCATTACTTACATAACTCCATAGTTGTGTACAGGTTTGGGTGGATTTCAATGGGGAGTGTACGTAATAGAGGACGAAAGTCAGCAAGGAAGGTGCTTACACCGGAAGAAGTAGAAAATAAAAAAGAAAAAAAGATGGAAGATTCAAGAAATCGTCGGCATTCATTACATGAGCAAATAGTTCCCATTCCCCCTCAACAGATACATGACGTAGAGGCTGAGGAATATAATGCAACATTAAAGGACGTTGGTTATACGGAAGTTGATATTATTGATCCATTAGTAAAATAGAAACACATGATCCCCAATACTTCCATGCACCAACTAGGCTTTCATGAACACCAATTTGCATGCTCCAACAAGGGTTGATAAGGTATGAGACGAAACTAGGGTTTAGTGAGCAATTTGCAAATTAGGAGAGGGAACTAGAAACACATGATCACCAATACTTGCATGCACCAACTAGGCTGTCATGAACACCAATTTGCATGCTCCAACTAGTGTTGACAAGGTATGAGATGGAACTAGGGTTTAGTGAGCAATTTGCAAGTTAAGAGTGGGAACTAGAAACACATGATCACCGATACTTGCATGCACCAACTAGGCTTTCATGAACACCAATTTGCATGCTCCAAGTAGGGTTGATAAGGTATGAGATGGAACTAGGGTTTAGTGAGCAATTTGCAAGTTAGGAGAGGGAAGTAGAAACACATGATCACCAATACCTGCATGCACCAACTAGGCTTTCATGAACACCAATTTGCATGCTCCAACTAGGGTTGACAAGGTATGAGATGGAACTAGGGTTTAGTGAGCAATCATGCAAGTTAGGAGAGGGAACTAGAAACACATGATCACCAATACTTGCATGCACCAACTAGGCTTTCATGAACACCAATTTGCATGCTCCAACTAGGGTTGACAAGGTATGAGATGGAACTAGGGTTTAGTGAGCAATTTGCAAGTTATGAGAGGGAACTAGAAACACATTATCACCAATACTTGCATGCACCAACTAGGATTTCATGAACACTAACTTGCATGCTCCAACTAGGGTTGATAAGGTATGAGATGGAACTAGGGTTTAGTGACCAATTATGCAAGTTAGGAGAGGGAACTAGAAACACATGATCACCAATACTTGCATGCACCAACTAGGCTTTCATGAACACCAATTTGCATGCTCCAACTAGGGTTGACAAGGTATGAGATGGAACTAGGGTTTAGTGAGCAATTTGCAAGTTATGAGAGGGAACTAGAAACACATGGCCATGTACAAATCGGAAACCAACTAGGCTTTCATGAACACCACTTTGCATGCTATCACTAGGGTTGACAAATAATGAGATGGAACTAGGGTTTACTTCAACCAATTTAGGGTTTGTAGGGTATGATGTTAGTATCATAGGGTATTGTAGGGTATTATATGGTATATATTACACATGCATGCATGACTTAGTGTTATGGTATATTGTTAGTATGTTATGTTATGGTATGTTATTGTATGTTAATATGGTATGATGTTAGTGTCATAGGGTAATGTAGGGTATGTTATTGTGTGTTAGTATGGTATGATGTTAGTATCATAGGGTATTGTAGAGTATGATATGGTATATTACACATGCATGCATGACTTAGTGTTATGATGTTAATGTATGGTATATTACAATGGTATGGTATGTTAGTATGGTATGATGTTAGTATGTTATGTTATGGTATGTTATTGTATGTTAGTATGGTATGATGTTAGTGTCATAGGGTATTGTAGGGTATGTTATTGTATGTTAGAATTGTATGATGTTAGTATCATAGGGTATTGTAGGGTATGATATGGAATATATTACACATCCATGCATGACATAGTGTTATGATTGTTAGTGTATGTAATTTAGTTAGTGTATGGTTTGGTTATGATGTTAAAAAGTTGAGGACAGCCATATTGTTAAAAAGTTGATGAGTCGTAAATTCTTCCTTTAAGTATTGGAAATTCATAAGTTAGCACACATGTGAACCACACATATCATTATATCACATAGGTGAACCACACATATCATGTTCCAAGATCAAGTCAACCATATATGTATAAATTTGAACCTTGCTTTATATTATATATGTATAGAAATAATGTTACAAAAATTGTCATGCCACATGGCCATAATACAAAATAGTGGATCAAAAAGTAAATATGTGTATATGAACAAAAAGTTACATCTATGTATGCCCCCTATACATTTATTCTAGTTATCCCCCCTTTCGTTGCCACTTCCAATGTCTTCGGAGAAGTCTAGCTTTCTTTTCCAACTACTCACTGGTGATCCCCATCGCTGAACAAGAGGGATAGGTTGCATCAGTGGAGACCGCAAAAAAACTAAATTTTGTAAGTTAATTTACCAACCTTTAAAAATTCTATGTACATTTGTTTAAATTCCAAAACCAAAATAACATTTTTACTTACTGTACGTTAGTAAGTAATGGTGGGTCATGGTGCCTCACTAACAGCGACCCTGATTGGGTGCTCTTCAAGCACCACTTGCTCACTATCAAGCTACATAAAAATATATATATATGCCAATGTCAACAAATATACATGTACCTTGGGGGGGAAGAGGTGGGTCACCAATTTGGGTCTCTTCAAGCACCAAATCAGAGAAAGCGATACACAAACGTACAAAGAAAGCGATACATAAACATACCTGCTGGCTCGTCAAAGGTGGGTCACCGATTTGGTGCTCTTCACGCACCGATGCCTCACGAGGGGCCTGCATAAAGTAACATATATGTCAATTTCAAATAAAATAGTGAATCAGAAACATATATACTACATGGACAGAAAATGATGTTACCAAAGAAAGTAAAACATATATGTACCTGGCTGGGGGGAAGAGGTGGGTTGACAACAACCTCGCTTTGGTGCTCTTCAAGCACCACTATCTCAATAGGTTCCTGCATAAAGTAACATATGTCAAAGAGATACATAAACCTACAGAAACATACAAAGAGAAAGCACCAAATCAGGGAAAGCCATACATAAACGTACAATGAAAGCGATACATAAACTTACCTGCTGCCTTGTTAGAGGAGGTGTGTAACCAGTGGATGGATTAACTAGGAATGAGAGAAAAGGAATTCTACTTGTACTAGCCAAGAAGCTCACTTTTTCGACAAGTTCATCAAACCCACGTTCCTACGTACAAAAAGATAAAGATACAATTAGACAATTTCAAAAAATTAAAAAAGTACATGTTGAATCATTAAAATCACAATTAAAAGAAAGCAATAGACATATGCATATGCCTCAATATAATCCTACATAAAATAACATATGCCAAATTCAGATAATAAAAATAATCTTAGACATATATACTACATGGAAAAAAAATGATGTTTTCAAAGAAAGCGAAACATACATGTACCTGGCGGGGGGGAAGAGGTGGGTCGGCAACAACCTCGTGCTGGTGCTCTTTAAGCACCAATGGCTCAATGGTTCCCTGCATAACATAAGATATGTCAATGTCAGATAATACAAAGAAAACGAGACATATACATGATGGACGGAAAATGATTTTTCCAAAAAAAGCGAAACATAATTAAAAGAATATTTAAAATAATACCTGTGTTTGGGAATCTACCTTTGCATAAGAGGGAATAGGCTGAGATACAATGTACTCATCCTGATGACCATGCATAAAACATGTTGTATCAAAATTAAGATGTGTTGAATGTTACAATCTATACTATAAATATGTAAATAAAGTTGACAAATTAACAAGTATAGTTCTTACCCCTATTGGTGAAGAACCAAACCCATATGCAATATTGACAGCCGCATCAATGTTCTCAACATTGATCGACGGACTATGCAACCTTGGTGTGCCATGGCACACCAGCTGTATATTTGTTCACATAATTTGTTAGATAATTAAATAGAAATAAATTGCGAAACAATTGAAAATTTTGATATGAAACAAAATATAATATGAAAATAATGAGTTTTACTTATAAAGCGAAGTAATCCATCATCTCGGAAGTCTAAAGCAGGGCCATAGCATATGCCTCCACACAATGTGCAAGGGTGTAGAGTAACACGACGCTCTGAACGCTCTGCATCTCCTGTGTGATCTGTAGATGGGCCCGCTGTCACATGCCCCAATTTTGCAAAAACAATATTATCTTATTTTATTTTATTTAAAGACAATATGTTAAATTTTATGCTAAGTTGTAATTGATGACTTAGCAGAGTCAAGGATTTTTAATGTAATTATGAATATTTTAATTATAAATAAATAAAGGTAGAGACAACAGCTTAGGAGAGCTGTTAAAAGAGTGTTTACTGGTCAAATTGGTGGAGGATACTGGGTGGAGAGCAAACAGACATGTGGCAGCATCCTCAAACCACTTCCAACTGTTGCAGGTGGCAACCTCCCTACATTTGAGGTCATGATCCCCCAAGAAAGTGGGGGATCAAAGCAGGTGGCTCAATTAATGACAACTGACCCAAAAGACCCAGGCAATCTTTATAAAAATGCCCATTGAAGAGAGTTGAGGCTGCTCATTCTAGAGAAGTGATCATTCAGAAGAATGTACTTCAGATAAATTCAATGGCAAGGGAATTTGTGGAAAGAGTTTGAGGGGTTAACTGCTAAGTGATCTAATGCAGCGTTTCAGCTAAAGGATCTTACTGCTGAGTGCAGAGTGTTTTCTGAGTCATTGGACTAGTCTATTGTTTGCATGCTCCACCAGTTCTCAGCCAAGAAAACTAGGAACAGGCTTGGGGGTCCTGAGGAAGCGTTGTTTGAGCGCTCTCCAGGAGTTTGGTAGGGAGGAACGGCCTCCTCACGCTGTTGTTGTCCATCCTAATCAGGTTCTACATTATATTGAGTTACTGTGTTAGATAGTTAAATGTGAATCTCACTAATTAATGAATGTTAAATGTTTATTTGTAAAATGTTAGAGTTAATAATCTTTTAGTTTATTGAAAGAATGAATCTGAAATAGATGGAAAATAATTCTAATCTGTGTTTTTCCACGTTTGGAAGGACCAAACCGTACTATAGCATGGACAGAGTATTTAAAGTAGATGAAGGAAATAATAAGAAACTGAAATGAATAGATGTAATATGCATTTCATAAAAGCAAAGTAATTTATTGCAATATGTAGATTATCATCAAAAGACCAATAACCTGGTTATCTATGTTCTTTGTTTATATAAATATACTGATAATGAAATAGCAGTATTCCATTACAAGTAGAAGAATTATTAGGTTAATAAAATACCCTAGTAGATAAGATGTTATGTTTATACATAGTACATTATTCTTTCTTTTATTAAAATCAAATTATGCAAAAGGATAAACTATGTTATGTTGTATATTTATTTTCTTTATGTTTATTTAATAACCAGTTGCTTATGCAATAAAAGAAACACAGTTAAACTATTTTGTTTACATTCAGTTCATTAAAAATATAACTACTATTCAAATAGTTTATTTACTGATAATATTAACTAAACTAAGTCTAACAAATTCTAATAAGCAAGTAGTGTATTACTAAAGAATTTATATTATAAAGAGCAAATTAAACTAAGTTACAGAAGTTGAATTCTGAGTAAATTGAACAATAAAAATATGATAATAACTAAATCATCAATAAAATACATATCTATGTAAGAATTGTTCTGTATTTATCAACAGGTTTATACCTGTAAAAAGGAAACTACATGGTCGATACCCTATATTAAATTCATTGTTTTAAATAAAAACATTAAGCTATAATTCTATTATTTGAAACAATTATCAATAGATAAATTGAACTATTATAAACTGGTTACAGTATTCATAACAAATATATATAAATAGAAACAAATTTAAGAAATCTCATTGTTCACAGATAATAATATTAACTTAAAACAATATTTGTTTTACAAGTAACAGAATCTACTTAAATAAATTAAAAAGAATTATCCAGGAAGCCCTAGCTCGTAATTTCTGAGCCAGCAAGTAAAACAACTTATAATATGACTGAGTGACAATCTTTAAACATTAACAGTAATCTATTACAAAGTATATTAAACAGTAAGTAACTTCATTCACAATCGAATAGGGTTAAAACCCTAAATTACACAGAGTGTCAAATAGTAATATTGTAAACCGAGTTCGAGCTCGAAGACAGAACTGTCTTAACAAAACTATTGATTTACATTAACAAGCCATAAGGATGAAATTTTAAACCAAATACAACACCCAGCTTACAGCCAGGACTACCCATCGACAAAGTGAGGTTTTGTACACATAATAAAACCAACATTAACTTATAAAAGAAATTTCGTAGCTAATGGCGAAGCTGGACAAGTTTCCAAGCTCAGAAATTTCCCCAATCGAATACCATGTTACAAGTAAGGGAAGAACCCATTCATTGAAAACCAGGGCTTACCAGTTTCGGAGCCAAGAGCCACGAAGATAGTTGACAGCTTCTTCTGCACTTTTCACAAAGAATGGTCACTGGTTCCTGCAAGTGCATAACACAGTGTGTTAGTTTTGAAACTCTTTTCTACTAAAAACCTACTGTAATCACAAATTTAAGATGGGTAATGCTTTTCGAAATACAGAACTAAATATATACCTGATAAAGAAAATAAACAATTTAGTAATGGGACTGTCACCAACAGAAAGGCGTGAACACGAAGCCCCAAACCCTATGACAATGGCAAAGAGCACACTAACAGCAACGAAGCCTCAGCTTCACATAAAAGTGACAGGCCATGAAAGAAGGGCAAAAGGGAGTTATAGGCAGGTCGTAAGCCAAATGTAAAAGAGAACAACAGACCCTGACAGAGTAAAAACCCATGGTGGAAAGTTTGGCAACAAGACCGAGCTCAAAATAACCACAGCATGATAAACCCAGGAGTTGGGACAACTGAAACCAGAGTATCACTCACGACCACCATGAGAGCTTGCAGAGCAGCCCGAAGGGCCAACGCAAACTACGGAGGAAGAATAGAAAAGGGTTAGGGTTGCTTTGGTTTTATATATGACCAATAAATGGCTAGGAGAAAACCACGTGGCCTCAATAATACAAACCATGCAGTGGGTCGATTTGAATAGTTCATTTGCGACCAAATAATTTCAATTATTTTCACAATGATTTTTAACAAACAATGCATGAAATATATTATATACTCATCCCAACGTTAACATAACATATATATATATGATAACATTGATTAACGTTATTTGGTGTTGGGCAAATCAATGATTTTCGGGACGTTGACCTCATGAAGGTTAGTAATCATATAGTCATTATACAACCCCGAAATCTTGGCTTAAAAACTCTTCAAAACTATTATAGTTGGTTATGCTTGTAAAGCAATGTTGAATATGCTTGGTATATAAAACAAACTTATCACTCTTAATCAATAAGCTTGGAGTGGTTGTAATTCATCAAATTATATCGTAATGTCAATAGTACGATATGAGTGTTTGTAAACCACATTATGTTAACGTTGATTTAGTGAAGGTGTAATCTCTTAATCAAATTGATCTATCCCGAAAACAATCTTGTATAGAATCTTTTAGACTATAGTATGCTAGTATCAATGTTAAGAATGCACGATTTTTAATCCTTTTTTTTAAACCAATAACTCAAGTGGTGATTATAAAGATGGATAGCATAGTAAAGAGCAGAATCATGACTTCTTTACAAGTTCAACTTTGTTTTAGACTTGTTTAGAACCTTCGACTAACTATAGATTGGTATGTTTATAAACATAACAATTTATGCATGTTTATAACCCTTAAAACCAATGAATTCGAATGGTAATAAACTAAAGAGTTGACTAGTATAGTAAAAGAATATACATTGAATTCAAGTACATAGTTCAATTAGGATTAGACTTTAATAGTCTTTAGTTGTTTCTTAACTTGGCTTTTGTTAAGTAATTTTCCATGATTATTTATTGGTAGGATGATTTTATGATTATAAAAGATAACTGGTGCTTAGCAAAGGATAGAAGGTTGCTCAGTAACTGGTGCTTAGCAAAGGATAGAAGGTTAATCAGTATAGAAAACATCTACCTTAAAAGCTGTGATAGACACTAACTTAATATAAGAAAAACATTATAGAATTAATAAGAGTTGCAATGGAATAATCCTACTCAAGTCCATAATCAGTAGAACCACCTAGAATGACTTAGATTAAAAGAAGTAAAGGCAAACAATGTTTCATATGAAAAGACGCAATTGTTTTTACACTAATCAAACTTGTAATATCAAGAAGTTTTTACAGCCTATAAGTTTATCATGTATATAACCAACAGTACAATAAGTATAACATTGCAAGATATGCATATCAAAGTAGAAGTTACTATGCAACTAAGATTTCAAGTTGAGAGCCACAGTAAGTATCTTTATTGTCACTACGTTCGATAAAGAAAGGAAACCTTTTATTCGAGCTTCATTTTTTTTTATTAAAAAAAAAGACTGAAGAAAGCAAACTACTTTACCTCACGTAAGTGGCTTGGAAATTTATCAGCTTATTTACTAAGCATTTTATTTGCAAATAGAAACACTTCTTGATACTTTATGAGATTAAAACGTTTACTTGTTCGATCATACCTATAAACCTGTAAGAACCAGTAATCTTTCTGCGTTAGCATAAATGCTAAGTAAGCCCAGGATTTATAGTTAGATTCCACCTAGTTATCATAAAGCAGACTCATCAGTAAACTGAAATAAAACAATACGCAAGTAAACCTTATTCATGTTACAAAAAGGAAACTGTTTAGTTAACGTAATTTGAGATTATGCAATACTAATCATTTAACTGTTTCTTTTTCTGCTAACCTTAGCTGTTAATAAACCGCAAATTCAGCATTTTATGTTATCTCAAAATTTTATTTTTTTGTGAAAATTTGGGGTTTTGACACCCGCCTTAGAAGTGTCAGCCCCTTGGTCTACATTGCCTTGGACATCAGTCCATGCTGAAGCAATGTATCTGCCAAGTCAAATAATGCCTTCTGTGTATCCTCAATCACAGGACCCATAGGAGGATATAGCCGAGGGGGTTTTGGTGTGTGTGGAAGGCGTGGCACACTGTTAGGATCCGTCCTAGCCCCTTCCCTATCTTGGGGCATCCCATGACCAACACCCTAGAAGCCTAAGAGATCGAAGTAGTTAAAATGTTTCCCTAGGATGAATTCTGCATACAACTTCCTAAGGAAATAAAATGGGATGTCCCTATTCCCATGAGGGTCTTCATCGAAGACCATATACCAACAATCCATCCAATTGGCCTTTATATTTGGTTCAACACACCAGTCTATGGAAATGTGTGCTCGACTGGTGGGTGGAACCAATCCAGTGCTAGGGTCCCAGAATAATGAAAATAATTGGTCTTTTGTAATTTTAAGGGCTTTGATGTCTTTATAACTCAATCCATCGGAGTAGTATTGCCTCATGGATTCTCTGTACAAGCTAATGTTGTACATAGCTCCTTAGGCTTCGGCAATTGTGTTTGTTATTGTTTCCAATGCATCGGCTAAAGACTCTCTCAAACGATCCCCCCTTCTAATAGATGAGCTAAGGTGCCTCAATGACGCCAAACACGCAATATTCTGTGAGTTTCGATCTTGTCCCCCCTCCGGGTTTGGGTTAGGTTGTGGGTTAGGTTGTTGTCGGTTAGGTTGTGGTGGGTTTTCCACATTGTCTTGTGGGTTAGGTTGTGGTGGGTTTTCCACATTGTCTTGTTCATTTCTGTTATCTGTAAAAATTTAAACAAAAAAATACAAGTTGTTTTACTTAATCACTCTTTGATTTCATTCAAATTTTTTTATTAAATTTGTTTAAAATAATTATAAAAACTATGAAATTATGGAAAACAATAAACAATTGAAGACTAACTAAAATGGACAAGACAATTTACCTACCATTGGAGCCAATCAACCTCGAACTCGACCTCGAACTCAACCTCCAAAATCTAAAACACAAATCGCCTCTGCGTTATTTCACCCACGTCTCTCGATCCTCGACTGTGCAAATGATAAATTTGAGGCTTTCGGCCTCTATTTTGTTTTTTTTAGTTTTTCAATATCGCATATGCGATATTTAACATTTACAAAATGCATATGCGATACTTCCTTACGAACCTTAGCCTTGTGTTTGGGCTCGGGTTATTCCGAACGTACCATCAATAATGCATATGCGTTCTTGATTTGCACTTCGAAAGTGCGTTTCTAATTTCTTAAGTGGCACTAAAAAGTGGAACCAACTTCGTGCGAGTGCCCTCATGTCATTTTGCTTACTGTGTTGTGTAATGTGAATTCTATGTTAATGGTTTAATAAGGCTATTTTGGCACATGCATTCGCCCTTGTTTGAGGTCTGTGTGTTGAGTATTTTAATGGGATGTAATGATGAACAACGTGGGTGTTGAGAGACCAAGCCGTAAATGGCTTGAGCCTTCCCCATCGTGGCTGCAATAGTCTTGTTGTTATTTCATGGTTTAATAATGTGACTGTGTGTGAAACTTATGCTACGACAGTGGTTTAATTACTTGTGTTTGGATGAGGCACATGCCTTCGTGGTGCTCTGTGCGCATTTATAATTATTACCTAGTTATGTTTTAAGGGAAGCGAATAGATGAAGACATGCCATGTATGGCCTTGGCTCACAACAGGCTCGTTGTACCAGCTTGAATGGTTATGTTTGTTACTATTTTGTTTAGTTTAGTATGTAAGTTAGGGTATGTAAAAACCATGGGAAATCATACGACTGCTATCGTCCTGTAGGTTTCCAAGTGAGGACTGTATATAAAAATAATTGTGGCTGAGGCTTTAACATAGCGTTGGGCTATAACCCTCGTTGGAGCGAATGTAATGGCTGGCAACAATGCTTCGATGTTTTTATTAGAAGTATTGTGGTTATTAAAAGAATTGGTTTTCATGCATTATGTATTAGTTATGGTTCTTAATATTTTAAAGAACAACAACATGGTTGCGTTATTCAATTACTGTTTTTAAATTTATGCTATTGTTATTAATTTGTACTTTGGCCTTAGGTCTAGGACATCCATGGGAATCGATTTCATGACTTCTATTGGATAATAAAGAGATTTTAATTACTAGTTGGTTAATGTTATGTGCTTAGTGTAATTTAAATAGGATTTTGGATTATTATGTATGTAAACAGAGTTTTGATAAAGGACCACATGGATGGTCATGATGCCTCCTCTGATTATTTATAATGTTGTTTGATCTATGTGGAGTATTTTAATATTAATTTGTAATATGGATATAGACCTTGAAAATTCCTTAATGATTTGATTAGCTTTGTTTTAAATATAATCTGTTCTTAGTGGATTTAATTTATTTTCTAGTTCTATTACTAAATAGTCATATTTAACATTCTGGTTTATTTACTGTTGAACTAGTTTTAATTCAAACTTGTAACAAGCCTCTGCTGACAAATGTAATATGACGGCAGAGTACTAAAACCCAAGGTATAAATAATTACACTACTGATAGAAAAACCTAGTTATAGTCAGCATAAACTATATACTTGGAATAATACAGAAACAATCTTAAGGATACAAACCCTGTAATATATAACATATATTAAAACTTACAGCCTAGGGTTAGCATTTTAAGAATACAGATCCATAGCAGATTATTAACTAGAGAATCAAGCCAACAATGTTAGTATATGAATTGAAATCATCTACCTAGTATAAACAACAGTTATTCTAGGAAAATGGAATAGGCAGTCATTAGAGGAAATTTGGGGTCTAAAATGGGCCTTATAAGAAAACGTGCCAACAATAAGTTCTTGTGAGTTGGAGAAGCAATAGAATTCCCATAAAATAAGTCAACCATAATGGTTGAATTGACATATTTCTCATAAAAAAAAACTATTTTTTTGTTCGTATTTTCGACATATCTCCCTGTGTTTTTACTCAAATTTCGATCAGGAGAGCTCGTTGGATGCGGAATTTGATTCCGCATCCAACAAGTACCCACACTGCATACATCTGACGAACCCCTCTACCTTAAAAACAAGAAATACCTGAAAAACACAAGGAGATATGTCGAAAATATGAACACAAAAAAATTATTTTTTTCTTTTTTCCTCCAAAATTAATAAATATTATTTTATTATTTTCCTTAGGAGGCCCATTTTAGACCTCAAAATTCCTCTAATGCAAGGGTTTCATTTGAAGCTTTGTTAATGGCTGAACCTACACACTCAAATAACCAACATTAACAATTCAATGCAGATCTAACCTTTATTTGATGACCAAATCACTTGGCAACTACCACGTTCCACCCAACCATGACCCAGAACCATTCTTGGTTTTAATCTGGATCCTCCCAAGCTGGACTCCAACATGCAAGTAGCTTAGAGCTCCTAACATAGGGTTTCCTAACTGGTATTTAGTTCAAAATCAATCCTCTTTTCCTTGCAAGAAAAAGTTCTCCAAGAAAACACTTGAGAGCTAAGGCAGGCAGAATAATAATTCTCCAAAGATAAAAATCGAAACCCCAAGCCTTTTCTTGGCTTGAGTCTTTATAGATAGACTTTTAGGGATAGTTAAATCAAGAAATCCTTGATTTCTTGATTTAACCCTTTTTAATTACTGGGGTAATTTTCAATATTTAACATAGGAACTTTTAACTAGTTCCTAGTTAAACTTTCATAGGCATTAAACTATTTATTAATCCTTTAATAATAAATAATAATTGATGGAGCTTCTCTTCTTTCTTTTATTTAATTATATATTTAATCATAATTAATTCTTTATACAGACTATGTATAAAATACATAGTATTATAACACTTGTTAATATTTGTCTTTTTGGCATCATGTACCATGATCCTAGACTTAATGACACTTCTTCATTACGGTCAAGTAGATAGGTGGCTTAGATCTACTAGGCTAGGAAACTCTAAAAATCCTTAAATGTTGGATTTCCCTCGTATAACGTGATAGCTCTTCAGTACTTTGATGAGAATACAGAAATCCAAAATTTAATTTTATCACTTATAAATAAGTATGATGAGATCAATATTTTTCTCAATTCGTTTTTCACTCTGAAGTTATTAAATTCTTTTCAGTAACCCCTAGCGCTTACCAGAGCCCATACTCAACGCCTATAGCAGGGAGTTACAAACATAGTGCAATTCCAGAGCTTTCGCTCAACACTAAATGATAGGATGTACTTGTACAATACACCTAGGGATACAATGGCCAAGGATCTGATGCTTTAGAGCTTATGCTCAACATCAACATGGAAGGATCCAGGGCTTATGCCCAACACATTCAATTATCTTTTCATGTGTTCCAGAGCTTATCGCTCAAAACAAAGGTAAGTACTCATGTGCTCCAGAGCTTCTCACTCAACACAATTCATCAATCACTCAAGTGTTCCAGAGCTCCTCACTCAACACAAAACATCTCGTCAATCATGTGCTTCAGGGTCCACGCCCATCACAAACAAGCATATATATATATCATCAATAATTGGCTTACACCCAATATATAAAACAAATCATCATGTTCATATGTAGTGGGGTCTTTGACCCAATATAAAATAAAACATCAAGATAATCATCGTAATCGATAGGCACATGCCTATAAGTGTTAGTTCCAAAATTCGGGATATTACAGTTTACATCAGAGAGACTGGTCATTCAATTCACACAAGACTGAAGGAACATGGCACATACATCATTCATGAAAGGTTAAAGAAGTCAGCACTATTTAAACAATTGCTCGCCTCCAAACGTCACATCTACATGAAAGACGCAAAGGTAATGAGTAACATCAATCGTTACGTGAAAATATGTGTGCGCGAAGCCATTGAAATTGAGAAGAACCCTAAAAACCTCAATCATGATGACGACTAGAATCTAAGTCATTGAACCAATGATCAACCGAATAAGAGAAAATAAACATAATTATAGAAAAAATTTAACATAATTAATGCAATCAAAACTCTTTAATGAAAGTAACAATAATTAATTAATTATCATATATTACTATTTATCATTTCTTTTTGTAAGCAAGCATCCACGAAGTTTCAAACCGATGACCTTACTCAAAGAGTGCCTTATTAGTATACCCATCTACTACGTATTCTATGCCCCATGGGCCATATATTATTATTTATCATTATTAAGAATTATAATATTTATTATTTATTATGATTAAGAATTATATAATATATTATCTACTATTAAGAATCCTAATCATTATAAATATTAATTTATATCAAAGTAACATTTAATAATAATAATAATAATTAATATTAGTAGTATTAACAATTATTATTAGTAACCAATAATAATTGTTAATAATTAATATTAGTTAGTTATTGTAACTATCACCATCTTTGCTTCATCGTAGTTATTTTTTTAATAAATCTAAAAACTAATGTATAATAATTAGGTTATTAGATTTTTATTATTATTATTGAAAGCACTAAAAAACACCATTGTTCTTTATTGCTTATGAAAAAAAAAATATCTATTATATTTCTATTGTTATCATCAAACAAATGAAATAATATGTAGATATTCCTTCAAATAATTGTGTATATGCTTAAGGCCAACTAAAATAATATGTAAATATTCTTTCAAATAATAATGTCGTACTTCAGGCCACTTTGTTAAAATTAGAAAAATAAAAATTAAACACAAACATAAACATTTACCTATTGAGGATTCCAATAGACCAACATTTATTTGAAACTCTAAGGATTCCAATTAAATTAATATATTAATTTAATGTTTGAATTTTTAGGAATTCAAATGACATAAAGAAAGTAAATTGGAACTAGTCTAAGTTCTTAAGAAAAGAATTAGTTAAATTTTTTATTATTATTATGAATGTAAAGGTGTTTTGTTAATTTAAAGATATAAAACTATTTTTTGTATTTTTAATATGGAAATCTATATAGCTATTATTTGGAGAAATCAATTTTGTGTATATATCGTTGTTTAGAATTTTTTTCTCTTTCATCTATTCTAGAATTTTGGTGTGAAATTGCATTAATATGTTGTAGACTAATCATATGTTTATAACTTGTTGTTTAAATGTTAAGATGTCATTCATTTGTATCAAGTTACTTATTATGTATGTAAATTCTATTGAAATATTTCATGTTGATTATTATATGCGTTTCATTCATACATATATAGTATTATTACCATTGAGTTTTTCTCCAGAGGATTACGCTTATGGCAACTCGCAGAGACTCTGCTAGGGCTTCGGCTCCTCAGCAGCTCTAGCTAGGGCTTCGGCCTGATACCCCTTCCCGGTCGGCGGCTCCCCTGCTTCTCCTCTCGGTGGACCCTCGACGGCTCCTCTCCACCTTGCTTGCTTTCCCCCATGGCTCCTTCTATGGATGTTCCTCATTCTTTCAGTGAGACGGTCAAGTGCAGCCTCGGTTCCAGTCCTCCTTTGCTAGTGGTGCATGAAGCCCCTTCTCTCACCATTCCTGTCATTCAAGATGCTATGGATCATGTTGTGCACTACTCCTCTCATGCTTTGGTTTGCAGGTTTAATGGACTGTGGCCCAGGTTATCAGATCTGCACTCTTGGGTCTCCTCAGAATGGAACCCTCTCTTAAAAGAGGGAGCCATCATTTGCCCTTGTGCAAAAGGATTTTTTGTTGTAATCTTTGTTTCTGTAGAAGATAAGGATCTGATCTATGGCTCTGGGCTGTGGTTCTGGGGCAGGTCGGGCCTGTCCTTGCAACCCTGGTCCCCTTCCTTTGATGCTTCAACAGCTGTTATCTCTTCGGCTCCAGTCTGGGTGAGGCTCCCAAATCTCCCTCTCCACTTCTAGGGTCTCTCCTCTCTGCAATCCATCGGGAATGCCCTCGGAAAGTTTCACAGCAGAAGTCAAGAAACTGAGACTGCATTCACCACCTATGCCCGGATTTGTGTGGAAATGGATTTCAGCAAAGGATTTCCAGCAGAAATAATCTTGGATGGCAAGGGCTATTCTTGGACTCAAAAGTTAGATTATGAGCAAATCCATTTCATATGTAGATCTTGTTATGAGATAGGGCACTTAGCCCTCAACTGCAAAAAAATTTCGAAAAAAATAAAGAAAGGAAAAACCATCGGAAGCCCACCTGGTGGATCAGTGCAAATTCTAACCACCAGTTAATCTGCAAGGACCCGGATCTCCCAAAAGGAACTCCGAATGATGAAAACAGCAGTATCTCATCTCACCTTTCGAAGGAAACTCCAACGGATGAAATCAATAGTGAACCAGTTCAGCATCCCACACAACCCCTCCCTTCCAAGGAAACCATGGAGCCTCCAAAAAATCCTACCGCATCAAGTTGGGCAGATCAAGCAGACGAAGAAGACCCTCTAAACTCTCCACATGTTAGCCAAGCAACAAGTAAAGTCCAAGAAAACACCAAAGAATGGACGAAAGTCTCAAAAAAGAAAAAGCCCCCTCATTCAAGGCAACCTATAATAACGCGAAGCCACTCCGGCACCGTGAAAGAGTTCTCGACTTAAATTTTGTAAAGACAGCAGTATCAGTCTTTGACAGCTGTCTTTCAAAAGCAATATGAACTATGTAGATTTCTCTTCAGTGGTTACGCCACTGCTCTTTTAATTCAATCCATAACCGCTTTTGTCTAAAACAAAAAAACTATATGTGTTTTATTCAATTTTACATCCATTTTCTTGTTCTTTTCACCTTTGTAGGAATCTTAGATTAAAAATGCATTTGTACTCTATTATTTGTATAAAGAAAAAAAAAATTCACCTCATCAAATTACTAAAAATATTTATGCTAAAAATGCAATGAATTCTCTATTTCAAAAAAATTGAAGTATAATTGAGTCTTTTCTTTAGAGTGAACTCTTAAGAGTGAGAAAACCACCCATATAGACAATACCCAAAACATGCTTGATGAGTATATCTTCTTCAAGGACCAAATTCACTATGTTCCTCACCTTAACACATGCTTCTTATTTATGATTTAACTTTACTCTTCACTTTTCCACAACCCACAAATCCTTTACTAAACACTTTCAATTAATTAGTTTCCTCCACCTGTTCTTGGAGTCCTTCAAAGTTTAGTTTGATTTTTTCCTCTACACCAAAGCTTTCAAAACAGTATTGATAAGGTGTCCTTCTTCCATAGTAAAATTACCTCTCTTCTCTTAGGTTTTCAAATCACATTATATATGTTATCCTCAAATTCATACTTGTCAATTAAGGTTTTTAATTTGTGTGACAAACCTCCATAATTCTTTTACCAAATATGGGTCAAATGGGCCAGAGAATAAGTCATTTTGTTGTACTTGCCATGGAAAGGAGAGTCACGGTGATAGACAAGTTGGAGGAATCCAACTAGTGTAACAAAATGAGGCTTCAAAATTGTTATTAGTAAATTTTGGTTGAGCTAAATTTAAATTTTGGATTTATTAAATTTTGAGATAATTATATTAACTATTATAAATTAATAGAACCATTTAATTTAATTGTTTTCCATAAGCTTGTTGTCTCTGCCTCAAATATATGTTATTATTAGCTTCTTCTTTTTTTAATTAAACTAATTATCTAAAATTATCCATATATATTTCTAGTACAGTTATATATAGTATTATAATCACCACATTTTGAATTCAAAAATAACCTTTAAAATTTTTAATATTTTTAATTTTCCGCATTGCTTATTGAGAGCATAATCGCACGTACAGCCCATCTAATCGTATTATAATCATTTGACTAACTGGTTGCCCTGTGAGAAACCCAAGAGTCTTTAACCTTGTGAGGATAATGTCAATTCATTTTTCCAACTGCCAGCCTTATGCACAAGACAGACTGGCCTTTTAAGCCTGCTGCCAACCTTATGCACAAGACAGACAAGCCTATCTTGTGTAAGATATTGTGTACAACTGCTCCATGCTATGGGATAAGGCATGGCCACTTTCACCAACAAAATGATGTTTTTGTTTTTATAAATCTGTATTGATTCATTATCCATTACATAAATTAAATTTTCAAGTAAATTTAAATTTTGAATTTGAAAACTATTTTTATTACCTATTATAGATTAATAATATTACTTAACTTATGATTAATAAACATTTATAAACTACAAATTAATTAATTATGATTAATAAACATTTATAAATTACAAATTAAGTGTTACTACTAAGTCATAGACAAAACTTCCTAATTACATAATATTTCAGTTTATTCATGTCAATCATTTTCTACGGAATTTATCTACTCCCTATCGTGAAAAACGAACCCATCCCTGTCAGCTATCATCCCTGTAGTTTGCACTTTATTTTGGCATTTCTGTTGCCTGGTGAATCTGAAAATCCAAAAGTATAGCTTGTGAAAATCCTTATTATATTTCGCTCTACAGTTGAGAAATTATTCTTCTCCCTCAGCTTGTATTGTTTTTTAGTGCATTATTGCTTTGTTCAATCACTTTTTTGTGTTTTGATTTTTTTCGATGTTTTAGTGTGAAGAGGGATGTCTTGCACTTAGAGATCAAATTTGAAAGGTGGGTTTTAATTTCCGCCAGCAATACTCACCCTGCTGCAAAGCATTTAATGCGACTGTAGCAGGCATGCCAACCCTTGGATCTTAAATAGTTTTAAGATCCAAGGGTTGGCATGCCTGCTACAGTCATTAAATGCTCTGCAGTAGGCTAAATATTGCTGACCCTTAATTTCAATTGGAAAGGCATTTATGGTTGGAGCTCTTCAAAGAGGAGAGGCAATATAAGTATAAATTAACTAATTTTTTTCCTCAAAAAAATGTAAAAAATAAATATTGTGTTTTCAAATTTTTAACAATTAAGCACCTCTCAATATTTATATGAACAATTGATATATTTTTAATAAAACTTATTTTGAATACATTAAGTTGTCATACATATGTATCATTAATTTTACAATTCAGTAACATAACAACTATTCTATTGTATTTTTTTTTCCATTGGAGCATACTTAGTTGTACAAAAAAACTACTTGAGAGATGTAAGAGTGATAAAGATTGGGCACCTAAGAAAAAATCATACATAACTTGGAAAACACTAAAAAAAAATGACCTACATACCAAGCAAGTTAGCAAAGCTAGCATAATCAATCTCGGGCATCAAATTTTTGTGTTCAACACTTGTCCTGAAAGCATACATGTATGGGATGGAGGGGCAATGGAATCAAGCCTAAGTCAATTGAATCCTTGCAAGTGAGTGCATGCATGAGTCTCATCAATCCACCTTTTAAATTGAACCAAAATACCAAAAGAAGTGTATTAATAGATAAATTTGATAAAGTTCTAGGTGTGAGTAATTAAGTGCCTGGGGCTCTAAAATTTGTTATGTTTTGTACAAGTGTAGGATTTAGTGAATCCAGAGTCACACATAGGAATTTAAGTTATTTAATGAAAACAATTAATGTGTATACCTCTATGTCAAAACCGTTTTCCATGCTTATGCAAGCCACTACCTCTTTATTGTCTTACCAAAAGGCATGATAATGAGGAAGAAGACCCAAAATTATGGAATTCACCCTCAAAGAATGCCTTGCAATCACATTGGTAAGGAGTGATAAATAGATCACAACAATCGAATGTGTCAAATCTCAATTGATAGTGTTAATTAAAGACTTATATTGTAAATTTAATATAAGACTTACTTATAGTTGTCTCTTACTCGTCTTGACACATTTCATATTTTATGGTTGTCTCTGCTCCTTGACCTAATCTGTATTATAAGGTGAGGATGTGTATGCATAATAATCTTTAGTTATGACTATGAGATGAGGATTTAAAGGGAAGAGGAAGTAAAGACAAGTTTTTATATTTATTTTGGTGGCACTTAGGACAAATGTTGTGAGAAACCACAAATGTTTAGAAGGACAGAGGGATATTACATCATGATCCTGCCACCCATCAAATTGAAGACAATTCTTGAGCTAACAATTGTTTTTTTTAATTTTATTAATAACCATTGCTTCTCCATATTGTATGCCCAATGACACCTTTCTATAGCAATGCATAAATAGACCTCTGCACAGTTTGTGATCCTAGCTACATGCCATTATTTGTATTTGCATGACATCGAGTGTTGTTTATAGTGGTCGTGAGTCCATGATATTATGCAAGAAATAAAGTCTTGTAGAGGAGAACTCATCAATCAAACGGGCCCTTTGAATTTCATTTTGACGAAAAAAGAGTGGACATTGGTAGCCAGGTTCACATAGTTAGTAGGCACAAAGTTTTGAGCTAGTTTCGGGCCTAGTAAACTAGTAGTTGTTCGTGCAGATGAGTGAGTGAGTGATTATAATTTATCATATTTTCAATATTTTGAATGATGATTTGAACTTTATAGTATAGGAATTTCTAACATCTTGAAAAATTTATATGGATGTGTAATTTCATATGTTGATATAAACTATGCCCTTCTTAATTAGAAAAGTAAAATTCAGATTTAAATTTTTTTTGAAGGACAATTTTAGCTTTACACTTATGGGAAGGGCTAGAACCCTTTAGAAGGGCTGGGAAGGGTTCAATTTTGAACTCTGCGGGCTACACTAAGTTGTCTAGATGTGCTATGATTTTTTCACCTGGAGAGCGAAATCTTCGAGTACCAACAAACCTCAATAAAGTTACACCTCCTTTTCTTTCTTTCTTTTAAATTGTTTCATTTTATTGAATAAGAAAGAGAGTGCAACAGACAATGGAAATTTGGAATATATCGAATTTGAATAGAGTCCAGGAAAGATGCGGGCTTGTTACTAGATTTGACGCAAACACTGGAATGAAATCATTTCCATTTATCATGAATTCAAATGTATTGTTCTATGTAGCCATATCATTCACTACACACTATGAAGAATGTAACCAAACATTTTGAGATTATGCATTTCTTGCTATGGATTCATCCAATGAAATGAAACCATTCCATTCGAACGTTGCTTTGCATCAAATTTCTTTCTTTATCTCTGGCAGGTGAGGTTACTGACAAATATAGGGGTCAAAGACCCATGAGTCATGCAATAATAAGATATGGCCGGAGTATGGTAAAAGCTTATATACATTTTTTTTAAATTACGGGAACAATAATTTTTAAGAGTATATCTAACCGCTTGCAAGCCAGATATACCAATAACTTATAACTTAGCAGGGGCAAAAACTTGTCGAAGCACAACGAGGTGAGCCTCTATCAGAGGGTTCCTCTACCCTTCCAACCTTATCACAACAGGACAAAAAATAAAAAGCTTATATACATGATACTACATACATCCATGACTTAAAGGTCATTTTCCGTTTGTCTTTTGTCTGGCATCCTCCCATTCTGACATCATTCACACCATGTCGCTATACATTAAAATGGCTATCTGCTGAGCAGGTTTTAATGGGACTGTTGTTAGCAATATGTTGTTAGATTTTAAATTGTTTGAGATTCAACTACTGGTTAAACAGTGACATTAAAGCCTGTAAACAGTGGCATTAAAGCCTGCATAGCAGGCTGACTAATTTTTGGTCATTAAAATGTTTCCATCCTTTGACTGGTTGAGGATACAATAGGCATCCATCCATCAATATATGGATGGGACATTTGTTTCATTTTGGCTCAGTTTCAAATTCGATTCAAACATTTATGACCAAATCTATTTCAGAATTATTTTGGTTTATGTTGGTGGTTCCCATTCACCGGATGGCTACAATCTGGATCTTGATGTTTGCTCTGTTCAGATCTTGGATAGTTTACCCATCTCTGTGAGATTTTCCGATTTAATGCCCTCTGTGGAAAACATGGGAGGAGAGTTGGAACAACTTTGGCACAATAGTGTGTTATAGCTGACACCGTGCTTTTCTGGTCCCTACAAGTAACCAAGAAATTTGGTATTCCCTATATATAGTCTGTGTTACACAGCCAACAATGGTTTATTCAATCTACTATCACTCACATCTACTGAAGACTCAACGCCAGTCTGATTATACAGGGCGCCAGTCTGGTAAGCATGGTTCAAAATTGAACCCTTCAAAGCCCTTCCAAAGGGTTCTAGCCCTTCCTAGAAGTGTAAAGTTAAAATTGTCCTTCAAAAAAAATTAAAATTTGAATTTTACACTTCCAATAAAGAAGGGCATAATTTAAATCAACATTTTAAAAGAAGTGCAACTTTTGAAATTATCCATCCATATAAATTTCTCAAGATGTTGAAATTCTTATGCTATAAAGTTCAACTCATCATTCAAAATATTGGAAATATGATAAATTATAATCACTTATTCACTCATGCCATGCACTCACTACTTAGTTGTGCAACATGGCCAGTAATCATTGATGACTACGAGGAACTAGCCATCGAGATGTGACTCTGACTCCCGAGTCACTTGGGGTTGCAATCTAAAGTGTGACAATGTTTCAACAACTACGACTATACCAAAAAATAACAACTACTAGTCTACTACTAGGCCCGAAACGAGCTCAAAAGTTTGTGCCTACTACCTATGTGAACCTCGCTACCAATGTCCACTCTTTTTTCGTCAAAATGAAATTCAAAAGGCCGGTTTGATAAGTACTCCTCTACAAGACTTTATTTCTTGCATGAATATCATGGACTCATGACAACTATAAAGAACACTCGATGTCATGCAAATACAAATAATGGCATTTACAATGGTTATTAATAAAATTGAAAAAACCAATTGTTGGCTCAAGAATATTCTTCAATTTGATGGGTACTGTGATCGTGATGTAATCTCACTTAGTCCTTCCAAACATTTGTGGTTTCTCACAGCATTTGTCCTCAGCACTACCAAAATACATATAAAAATAACTTGTCTTTACATCATCTTCTCTTTAAATCCTCATCTCATAGTCATAACTAAGGATTATTATGCCTGCACATCCTCACCTTATAATACAAATTGGGTCAAGGCCCAAAGACAACCATAAAATATTAAATGTGTCAAGACGCAAAGAGTAAGATACAACTATAAGTCTTATATTAAATTTACCTTAAGAGTATTTAATTAAATGTATCAACTGAGATTTGACACGTTGGATGGTTTTGATCTTCTTATCACTCCTTACCAATCTGATTGCAAGGCATTCTTTGAAGGTGAAGTCCTTAATTTTAGGTCTTCTTCCTCATTATCATGCCTTTTGGTAAGACAATAAAGAGGGTAGTGGCCTGCATCAGCATGGAAAATTTTTTAGGCATAGAGGTTAGACACATTAATTGTTTTCATTAAATAATTTAAATTCCTACCGATGACTATCGATTCAGTCAACCATGGACTGGTACAAAACACAACAAATTTTAGAGCCCCAAGCACTTAATTACACACACCTATAAATTTCTCAAATCTAGCCATTGACAAACTTATTTTGGTATTCTGGTTCAATTTAAAAGGAGTGTTGAGACTCAGACATACAGTGAGTTGCAAGGATTCAATTGACTTAGGCCCCTCCATCACATACATGTATGCTTTCACAACAAGCGCTAAAAAACAATATTTTTTTTTTGCATTTATTTTTGTGAAAAGGTTTGGTTAATTTATACTTGTATATTAAAGGACAATTATTTAGATTTCCCTTCATCTGTGAAGGGATGAGAGAATAAATACCCTTCCAATTGAAATTAAGACACACCCTTCAAATTTGATCACTGCTGGTAAGACTTCTTCAGGTCTGCTTCTTATCTCACTAAAAAGCCCTTCTTTTAATTATTTTATTTTATCGTCATTAATTAATGAAATCTCATTTAGCTACACTTTATGATGGAAAAATTTTAATAAATTATATTCATGACATTTTTATGATTATTTTAATAAATTATATTCACGACATTTTTATGAATTAGTCTAACGCATTGACATTCTTATGGAGTAATCTAACGCTTCCACGATTTTTCGAAAGCGTGATTTTTCTGTAGGCCATCACATCACTAAGGTCATTAATTTCTCATGGGAGGCATGCATAGTACACTGTGCGCTAGGCATGGGATACACAGAGATTACCATTCACCGAGAACCCTCTCTGTTCCGTAGAGATGCGCATGTGTGGATGGCATCATGACCCATAGCTCTCTATGAATGCAACTAGTGATCAAATTTGAAGGGTGGGTCTTAATTTCAATGGGAAGGGCATTTCTTCTTGGAGCCCTGCAAAGATGAACGGAAATATAAATAATTGTACTTTAATGGGTAAGTATAAATTAACTAAACTTTTTCATTAAAAAATGTAAAAAATAAAAATTTCAAATTTTTATAATTTTTAATAATTGAACACCTTTTACTCCTTTTACTGTATACATGAAAAAATAATATATTTCAATAAAACTTATTTTGAACACATTAAGTTGTGTTCAAAAAAACTATACAAAAAACTACTTAGACTATGCCATAACTATATTGGGGCATCCACTTGCAATCCAAGCTTGATGTAAGAATAATAAGGATTGGACACTTGAGCAAAAATAATACACAATTGGATTGGGAAGGGATAGAACCCTCTGGAAGGGATGGGAAGGGTTCAATTTTGAACGCTGCTTGCACTGCCTTGAAGTTGTATTCGAACTCTGCAACTTTCTTCTCGTATTCGGTGCAACACAGGTCCTCAAAAAAATGTTAATGGTTAAAGGAAGGTTGCATGTGTCTGAATATCCAAAAGGGTGGGGAGAAAAGTTAACAGATTTTAAAACCAATGTCATTGAGAAGGCCAAAGTTGTAAGAGTTATGAGGGTTGGCAAAAACCACCATAGAAAAATAATTTTTAAGTGTCACAATAATTACAACCGATCTTGCTCTTTAATTGATATACAAGAGAAAAAGTTTTACGACTTTGTAGAGTAACCTTTCAAGGTAGAGTAACCTTCCAAAGGATAAGAGTTAAGGTTAAGAATTTTCTCTTATATCAAAGGGCATCTGAGTGAGCTTAATGGTTAAAAACATGTATTATATCTCTGGAGGTTAGAGGTAAACATGCTGGGGGTAGGGTTGCTCATTTGTGTGTTGTGACAAAGCTCTTGGCCCTTGCTAAGTCACAAGTTATTGGTATATGTGACTTAGATTGTTAAATCACCGTGTTTACTTAGCTCAAAATTGGTAAGCATATTAGAGTGAGGGATGAAGCTCCACTAAATTGCTCCAAAAAAATCTAAAGAAAATGTTACTTATTTTAAAACTTATCTAATAAAAAAATGTCATGTATAGTTTAATGTGTCTCGGACATATTAAGAAATTTTATTAATGTGGTTTTTTTTCAAGAAGAAAGAGTTCAATCATTTTTCAAGAAGAAAGAGTTCAATCTCTTTTTATATATTTTATTAATGTGGTTGTTGTTAGTAACGTGTATGCGGGTACACATATCTCCAAAGTATTAGTAAAAATAATGTCATAATATGATATAATCAAACACTAATCTAACGTAATAAAAAAATGATAAGAGGGGATTTTATGTCGTTGATTAACAATGCAATTATTAATGAAATAATATCATTAATGTTTTTAAATTATGTTGTTATATTTTAATTAAAAATTAATAATTACATTATGAATAATTCCATGACATTATAATATTATGGAAATATGTTGTTTAATTATTGATGTTATAAAAAAAATTAACATAATAATTATTTATAAATTAATGATACATTAAAAGTAATGTAACTTTGCAGAAAATATGAATATTATTTAATTAATATTTAATTAAAAATCTACATTTTGTAGTGGGTGATTTTAAGTTACATATATGAATTAAATTAGTGTATTCAAAATATTATTATTTTTTTTATTTTTTTGTGTTATCATCGTGTGAAGTTGTTGATTAGTTGTTATTACATAGATATAATAATTAAATATTAGTGTAATTTATTTTTAGGTATTATTTTGTTTTAAATACTATAAATAAATTTTTCACATATCAATTGAAAAAGAAATATTAAAAGATACATGTATAGTCACCATCGAAGATTTTAGTTGGTATCAACAGCTTTTGATTTGTATAAAAAAATCATGCTAATGGAAATTCATAGCTTCAGGAAGATGGTGTCCTCGACCAATAACATCTACATGAGTTTCAAATGATCATACCCAAACAAATGTTCCACCATTGGAAACATCTACTAAAAAAACCAACACTTCTATAGGATATGGAATTACAATGACTTATCTTCAAACATTCCAAGCAATTTTCATAATAAATATCGACATACAGGCCTGTCTTTATGGTAAAATCAAATGGATTTGTGTCGGGCACCAAAATCTCATCCCTTTGAATTAATTTATTTCTACAAATGTTCATGAAATTACCATTTCGAGTAAATAAGGGAATCACATCTTAACATGATCCCATATAATACCCTTATTAGATGACTGTAGTGGAATGTTTTTTTATGATTTTCATCCAAACCACTTGAAGATAACTCTATTTTTAATTGATATATTACAGTATTGTGCAACACAAGCTTGCCACTTTCATATGCATACACCATTCAATAGGAAAAATCATCCTTTTTTTGAGATGATGTGAACCAAAACTTTTCCTTCAAGGACATCAAAAATACTCTTCTTCATATTTAGAGATATACCATATTTTGTGCAATGGTCAAAAATATATTTTAAGTGGAAAACATGGTCTTCTCATTTCTTGGAGAAAATTGTTACATCATCTAAATATACGACCACACAGTGGCCAACTAAACCTCGGAATGCAATATCCATGGCCCTCTGGAATGTGGCTCCAAAATTTATTAGGCCAAAAGGCATTCTTCTATAAGCGAATGTTACCCACTTCGTGTGGAATGTGGCCTTTAATCGATCTTGCTCAGCCACTAACACTTAATTATAACCGGAAAATCCATCTAGTAGGGAGAACAATTCCGAGTCTGATACCATCTGTAAAATCTGTTCCATTGGTGGAACCAGAGAGTTGTCTTTGTCTGATGCTTTGTTCAAGTTCCAGAAATCAACACACGATCTTATTTCTCCTGACTTCTTCCTTACCAAAACTAGATTTGCAACCCATTCAAAGTGTCGAACTTTGAATATAATCTTGGCGTCTAGTAGCTTCTTCACTTCGTTTTGGATCAAAGGTTCCAGCTTAGGGTGCATTTTTCTGAGTTGTTGTTGAAATAGCTTTATGCATGTTTTGATAGGAATTACATGCTAGATGATGTGTGTATCATACATCTTCAGATCTTCATATGTCCATGCGAAGACATCCTTGTACTATTGAAACAATTTGATGAACTTGCATCTTTCTCCAAATGAGCAACATTTTCCCAAATTGGCATAGTTGGGCTCAACTTTTATTCCTAAATTCACCAGCTCATATTGCATTGATGAACTGTTTGTTTTAACATTAGTTGTTTTTTCTAAATTTACTTTACAAATAAAACATTTCTTCAAGGGTCCTCACCCCTTTTGGCATGAAATTTCCTTTGACTATATCTTTGTTCTACAAATATAATTGATGTTTTCCTTCATGAATTATAGATTCTTTAAAAGCATCTTCATTTCTTAGAAAGTTAATAATTTGTTCGTTATCATCGAACACCATTAGATTCGTAATGTTGTGAGGTACCGATGGCCTAAAATTTAATTCAATAGAAAACTTATTATTTGTCGGCACCAATCTAGAAGCAGCAGTATCTAATAAATCATCTGCATCATTTTGTAATCTAGGTATTGTATTTATATTAAAAGCATTGAAGTGTGATATCAAATTCCATGTCTCAGATTGGTACCCTTTAAGATGTCGAGATAAACAATGAATAGTATCTCTCATTTGTCTCACAACTATTTCAGAATCACCAAAAGCTTTCAATTTTTTTACATTCAATTCAATGGCTCTTTTCAAGCCTTGGACTAGAGCTTCATACTCTGCAGTGTTATTTGTACATTAAAAATCTAGCCTACAAGAGAGAAAATGCGTATTTCTTTCAGGATCAATAAGAACAAAACCATCTCTCGATCCCTCTTGTGTTTGGAACCATCAAACTACAAAATCCAAAATTTATACTTTAAATCTGCTTGGTTAGTAGTATCCCCTAAATTAGAAACTAAGTTTACTATGTTACAATCAACTTCATCAGTCTGTGGGAATCGAAGGAGATCGGACGGTGTGTCTAGTTCATGACTGACTTCTTGTGCTTGATAGTCCCCTGGTTCCAATTCTAAAAAGTAATTTCTCAAAATCGAAGATGAGAAATTGATTGGTTTGTTCTTCTCTTCCAATGAAATTACATTTTGTTTCATATGAGGTTCTCTTAGTATCTTAATCTGATTCTGACTGTTTTGGTATGGCAACAATAAGTGAAACCAATCAGTCGCAAAATAACCATTAATTTTCGTAGACCAACCCTTGCTCAATATCAAACCGTAATCTTCAGGTATATCCACCATCATGATATCTATGAATTGGCACACCCTTGGATCGAAAGACAATCTAATGAGCACATCTTTTATTTTTCCTATAACCTTAGCAACATACCTATATAGTTGAATGATTTGTGAAGGGGATGGTATCGATTTCCCATTGATTTTCTTGCAAATGGATAGTGGCATAACTTTAAACGAAGCTCTAGAATCCACCAAACAATTATGTACATTGTGGTTGAATATTTCAAAAGTCAATAGGAAAGGTAGAGTTTGATATTTTGATTTACCACCAATACTTGCTTCATTTATCTCAGTGTTTGATTCAATGGGCTCTACGGTACTACTTCGATGTGGGTCAAACGCTTCCAATAGCTTCTTTCTTTGGTGGGGAAGATTACATAATTCGTATAAGTAACAATTTGCTTTAGTCTTCTTAATATCCTCCATGATATCATATCCCATATTATATTCTTACGTTCCTTTTGCACTACTTTCTGGCTTGTTTGCCATGGTTTTTGCCTGTTTATTTATCACCGTGCTTGTTTCTTTTACATTTTCAAGATTCACCTTATGTTGTGGATGAGCAGTGCTAATATATTTTCTCATGGTTTCCTTTTCTCTCTTCACTTTAGGTAACACTAAACTTTGATCCACTACTGACCCTTTGCTCCACGTGGTGATGTTTACCGATGATACTTGGATTTCCTCAACCCGATCTTCCTCATTCAATCCTAATGTGGGTTCCCAATCCCATAATAACATTGTGTTTTCCTCAGTTGGTTATTCTTATTCTTTTGTTTGGTCTTCTTCTAGGTCTTTTAGGTCTGTCACCTGGGTGTCTAATAACGGATTCATTACTAGAGTCATTGAATTAACTTCATTGCGGGAATCTCTTCTCAGAGTGATGTTCTTGGTGAAAAGTGCAGAAATGATCCATGCCAACTTCATTAAAATTCAGAACAACAGAATTAAGTAAAGGTTGTTGGGGTTGTCTTCTTTATTCCCTTTTTTGTAGAAGGGTTTGAATGGTTTTCTTGATGTACTAGATCCCTTATCTTTCTTGAAGTCTACTATCTTGTTGGATAATTTATGGACCATTTTTATTACATTTTTTAATTCTTTTGAAGGTTCTTGTTTAGGCCTAGATAATAGCAAAGACTTCTTACTAGCCATTGGTTTTACTTCTGGTTTTAAAGTATGTTTTTCAATACTATCTAGATCAGCCTCTACCTTCTTAGCTTCTTCGTAATTTTTTTCTAACATAACCTTAACTGCCCTTTTAACAAACATTGCAATGGGTGGATACCCTGTTGTAGTGTAGTATTCTACCAAATATTCTTCGAATGTTTTTCGTCGCAACACTAAAACTATTTAATAAAGTAGTGAGCCTCTAATTGAACTCTTGAACCTTTTCTTTCTTCTCCATCTTCATAGAAAACAATTATTTCATGAGTGTGGCTACATTTTTTCAGTTGTCAAATTTACTTATGAACACATTTTCAAAACCATTACAGTCTGCTATTGAATTAGCCTAGAGAGTAAAGTACCACAAGGAAGCTCTATGCTCAAAAGTATATGGGAATAGTCTACAGAAGACATATTCATGTTCAACATTTAAAAGATTCAATGCAAGATAAAATCTTTTTAAAAGATCTTTCGTAAAAATACCTTTTCTAGGATCAAATTTCAGTAACACTCTTTATGGGTGCTTAGGTAAATCATGTAATGATGCATGGAGGTTGAGTGGTCCTCTTGCTCTCCATGCGGGTTGGTTGACAATTCCATCCATAACTCGAGGCAGATAATGTGGTGGGGAATGCGGAAAGACTTGAGTTGTAGGGGATTCAGGTCCCAACTGATCAAGGGGTTCAGTGATTTCTTGGAGAGACAAATCTAACAATTTTTCCAATTTTTCTACAAGCATTGAATCTTGCGTATCTAAGATTATTTTCTTGGGAGCTAGCCTCCTGGGTAATGCAGGAATTACTTTCAATCCTTGAAGTTTCCTTACGTAAGATCGTGTATGTCTCTAAAAATAATATATTTGTTCAAATGGGACAGCATATAATGGTTTTGTGTTTTCTTCTTCAGAGTTTAAACCTACTTGTTCTTCAATTTAAAGAATGAAATCTTCTAGGAAAATCATTTCAGATGTGGTTCCAGTGTAATCTTTTTTCACAAACATATTTCCTTTTCCATCCATGCACTAGCAACCCTCCTTCTAACGCCAAAATCTGTTGATGCTCAGAAATTTCGAAGCATCGACAATAGGGATTCTCCCCAGTAAGTGATCCCAACTAGATCGTCCACCGTTTGGTGTGGGGAATCTGTTTGGTTAACGATCCGGCTATCATAGATTGATTTGTTTAATTTCTTTACCAGTTGCAGCCCAGTTCATCGTTTATGTGATATTTTTTAATTAAAGGATGAAATGCAAGTGCCTAAGTAAATGCATATAATTGAAAGACAGAAACCACACTAGTGATGTGCGGGTTCTTACCCCTCATCTTATCGTTCATGCCTATCAATTATCTATTTATTCCTAAACTAAGGTATCTATCCTATCTTATCCTATCCCTGCAGGGTGCAAATTCGAATGAAGAGTAATATGTTGGAAATGTTCATACAATTCTAACAGATAGTTGTTCCAACAAAATATTCACATTTACAGCAGAAAAAATACCAAAGATAGCTCTGATATGATAAAATAATTTATTACTCATTTCACACATAAACACTTGCATAGAAAGTAAAATCATTCATCACCAATGAAATAAATCAATAAAGTTATAATGGTGTCACAATGTATGTTATGAATGCAAGAAAAAGTAGTTCCACATTAAACATTCCACATATTCCAGGAAAAATCTCTGTGCAGGATTTTCTCAATAAACAAATCCTTCTTATTGGCAGAAAATTAGTTTTCTTACAAAATGGTCCAACTTCTATTATTCTAGCAAAATTCCTTTCTCTTTACTTTATTCCTCTATTTATATTACATGAGAGTTTGTCCTCTAGTGACTCTTCATTTACCCTATCCCTAGGAATTCTCAAAATTTGTCATTTTGTGGTTACATAGGAAAATACAAAATATTTAAAAACAAGGAATTAGGTGGGCCTTGCGACACTGGAAATATATGTCACCCATGTGTTAGCTTCTTCAGCTATGGCCTTATATTTAATAGGCTCCAACACTTGCAACGTTACTTCATGAATTGACATTTATGTCTCTATATACGCCACCCTCTCTGTCGTAGCCTTGCAAATGTCTTCTAGGAGATCGACATGCATTGACATAAGCTTGTCCCACAAAGTGATGAATATCTTCTTCTGTGAAGGATTCAATTTTTCTTATACATTTCAGGTCTTCCTGCAAGCCATCCTACAGTTGTGCTATGCGTTGGTCTTTTACTGGAAGCTCAGTTATCTTCTGAACTAGAAGAATGTGACACTTCTCATGGACCTGATGGATTTTCTTATCAAAATAATGGCACTTTTCTATGGTCTTAGGAATTTCATTATTAATCCTCCTAGCAACTTTCCTGCAAAATTCCAGAAGTGTCATTTCTGATTTCAGGTCCTCTATTGTCTTCTGGGTCAAATGATCAGGGAACTCTGAATTAGTTTCGCTCCAGGCTATCTGGATTTTGACATTTTCTGCGATATACAACATCCCTTTCCTAAATGCCAATGACTATGTAGCTATCACATTCATCATTTCCATCATTAGCCTCATCTTGTAGATTTCACCTGTGAGAGTTACCTAAGAGTAGTATATTTGTTCCTGAATCTTGCAGACTTGATCACAAAATGGAGTCACATCTTGTTTTTTTATTTTCTGCAAACTCTAGTTGTCTTGTCAAAGATTCCTTCTACCTAACCAACTCCTCCATCTGAGTTTTCAATTCTTCTACTTGTTGATTTGCAACCAACTCTCTCGACTCTAATTGGGCGACTCAAGCTTCGTAGCACTCCTTTATCCTTTCATAATCATTAACTGCACACTTAATGCATCCTTTTCTGTTTCTAGATTTTGGTATTCATTTAGTAACCTCTCCTTCTTCGAGAGAAGGGCGTCATGTTTTATTTTTAATTCTATCCCTTCTACTCGCACCTTCACCAAGTTATCTTTCAATTTGAACATTTTCTCTTTATTTTGTTCCACATCATTCATTAATTTGTCGATGTTGTCAGTGCTAGCCTAAGTAGCTGCTATGTTCACCAATGCTGTGAATTTCGGGTATTTATAGGTACCTTCCATAATTGTGTTCTCTGTGATAGTGACCACAACATCCTGAATGACCATTTTCAATATTTTCGCAGACCTTCTCGTGATGGTCTTCCTTGTCTTATAAAAAATGATGGTGTCCATTCGAGCCACAATATGTTTCTTTGACGGGGTGAACGGTGTGAGTCCAAGTTCTTCAAAAGAGATGTGGCCACTAGTAAGGGTCTCATTTGTTGTGCTAGGAGGTTCCATGTCCGTGTTCTATGGGAAATTGGGCTCATTTTGGGTTGCCTCTTTGTCCACAACTTTCTTGACCTTATCTTATTCTTCTTTCCTCTTTAGCTCTTATGTTGCTTCCCTTTCAGATGTTTCTTTCCTCCTTTGTTCTTCCTCAGCTTCCATTTGTGCTCTCTCTTTTGTTTCCTTATGTAACCTCTCTTCTTCCTCTTTCATCCTTTGGACTTCTTATACCTACTTCCTTTCAGCTTCCTCCTTTTGTTTCTAAAGCCTTGCCTCCATTGCAGCGCTGACAGTCTGACTAGCGCTCAGCTCGCTCTTCCGAATGAAGCGTTTGTTGAGTTCAGTCATGTTGTTTTCTCTTATGAACACTTCTTCATCCTTCTCGAATAATTCTGTGTATTTTTAATGTATCTTGATCGATGCGCAATGTTCAGCGACCTTATGCCTACTATCATTCCTCGCAAAACTCTTCTCCCCAAAGTGGAACACTTCTAGCTCCTTCACAAAATCTTCAACCCCTTTTATTCTTGACAATTTATATGCTCCAATACAGAAGGGAAAGGGAGGAAATGATCCCTTTTGGTGATCATGCAATTAGTGGCCAATCCCATTTGGTAATACTTGTCTCACACCTTCCTTGTGAACTACATAGTCCGTTGACTATCTAGGAAAAATGGATGGAGCTCAGGAACTTCCATACATTCTGATGTACATGCGTTCCTGTGAGAAGTAGTAGTCCACTTCTAGATCCTTCACAAAATATTCAACCCCTTTTATTCTTGAAAATTTGTTTACTCCAATATAGAAGGGCAACAGAGGAAATGAGGACTTTTGGTGATCATGTAAGTAGCTTCCAATCCCATTTAGGAATACTTGTCTCACAACTTCCTTGTGAACTACATAGTGTAACACCCCAATTTTGACCTCGTTTGCATTAAAATGTATATGATGTAAATATTGTATTTTAATCATGTTGTGGAGCTAAAGGCAAAGGCCCCACCGTCAATTTAGTGTTTTATGTTTCAGCAATTAATAATCGATGTCGATGGTTATCGTGCTAGTCGATGGCACAGTATATTTTGGACATCATGTAAATATGCAATTTAGTTAAAATATCCACAACCGTTATGTCAATGCAACATTAAAGAGATGGGGGCATGATTTCCTAAGGAATAGCAGGGAGGATATTCAAACTTTTGAGCCAATAGGGTAAAGAAAAATGCCAAAGGGAGAACCCATAAAACTGTCAACTACCGATTTTTGTCTTTTGTACCCAATCATTTATTTCTTCTAGAAGTGGTTGAGTTAGTTAATGCATGGGGTTGGGAAGAGTATGGCAATCAAATTTGAATTTGAGAAGCCATCAGATTTTGGAAAACGTGTTTTTGACTTGTGGGGCAAGTAAATGCTTGGAAATGCATGCCCAAGCCATTATTCACCCACGTTCTTCATTCCTCGCCCATTCTCATTCATGTTAGGCTCTCTCTCACGCAGTTGAAGCTTCTTGTGTTTTTCTCCTTCACGTGTTCAGTTGTTTTCCTCATTTTTCCCATGCCCAGAAAATCCATTTTTGTGTTGTTGACTGCATGGCCAGCAGATGTTCATGATTTTGGGGTGTATAGAAATCGTTTCTGCTCATGCAATGCACAGAATTGTTGTTGAATTTGAATTGCTAACCTAGGGATTGATTACCCCATTTTACCAAATCCAATTTTGGTTGCAAAAACGTTTTTCCTCAAACCCAGAACTTGTATCATGTGTGTGTGCATCCTGTGTTTTGGTCTGAGCTGGTTTGGAGTGGAAAAGGGAAGAATTAGCTTGATAAACCTAGTGTGGAAAGGAACCACATAGAGAGATTAAGAGGGGTCACTTATTCTTTCTTGCACACCCTGAAGAGCACTGAAAGGGAAGGCATAGCCTGAGGGACTGTGTAGCAGATAAGGGGATTCTTCCTTGTGTTGGGTGTGTAGGTGTTTGGGAAACCAAGCAAGATCTTATGCAGGTGTCCATAGCTCTATGGTTGAGCTCACTAACTTAGCAATTCAACCATTCCACCTCCTTAGCAGCCTGATAAACCCAAATGTAGTTTTGTCCTGGATGGATTTTGACATGTATTTGTCTATGTGTGAGCCTGTCGTTGTTCCCTTATTCCTTGTGGGAATCATTCCCAGCTCGGGGGTGGAAGTCCTGCTGAGAGATTGATGAGCACACTGGCCTATGGTTGGGTGGAATGTTGCAGCGACATAGCTGGTTGTAGGACAAGATTCTTCACAAGATAAGTATCTCTTGTGTTTAATCTCTGCAATTGTAATTGTTTAATGAATTATGACAAACATGTTGAATGCTTGAATTATTGTATTTGCTTTTGTTGTATAATTGCATTTGTATGCATCTCTGTATGTTTTATTTCAATGCATTTTTATTAACATGTTCATGGGGCTACGTTTCCCGGTCTATTTGATAGACAACAAAAACATTAGTCGCATCCTCTCCGTCGAGTAGAGGGGAGGGGATGTGACACATAGTCCATTGCATATCTAGGAAAAATGGATGGAACTTGAGAACATCATACATTCTGATGTACGTTCCCTCCTGTGCGAAGTAGTAGTCCCCATATTTGTTGATGAATTCCATTGCATTTTCATACAAGCAGTTTGGATCCTCATGGAAAATTATCCAGTAGAGAGGCATGAGGAACTCTTCACATATGAGCTTATAATATCTTTCATATCGATGGGCCCACAGGGATCTGATAAGCCATGTAGATTCGTGATCCAGTTATGCACCTCAACTTGGGAAATGGATTTCTAGCCAGTATACAATCTATGAGGTATGAATACATATAGAATTTTTCCTTCTTTTGGGTTAGACCTCCTTGTGTAGCTGTGACTGATGATGACAGGATGCCTGATATGATATCTTCCCAATTAAAAATTGTGCCTTGAAAAGCCATGTAATAAGTCAGAGGCACCCAATTTAACTTGTAGACAATCCCACTTTCCCTGCCAAAAATTTTGCTCAACAATAAAGCTATAATTATGAAAGGGGTCCTTAAGCTTTCACATCCATATTCTCCACTAGCTTTCTTTCTCAATTGCTTTCCTAATACTATCATTTTCTTTGCATATTCCAGGGGGTATATGTTTATGCTTTTGATCCAGTCTTCAATCATCATTATATGGGGTGGCAGTAACTTATATGTCGCCGCTATACGAGCTGGATGGAATGAGGAAAACTCCTCTCCTTTTCCGTCAGAAATGATTCTGTATGTGGGATCGGCTTGTGGTAGAATCCACTCAATCACCTCTGAACAAGGAAACAGTTCTGGGTGTGTAGTGGCTTTTGTGATGCTCAACCTTCTGATATTTTGATATAACACCATATCCTCGAGACCTATATCAGGGATGCCCTGGTCTCGTATCATTTGATACAGTTCCCCCCATTTGAATTCAGGAGAAATCTCAATTACTGATTTTGTATCTCCAAACATGGTTTCTATCCTGGTATCTAATATGACCTCCACGTCTAAATATTCTCCGCTCACCTTAGACTTCTTCTTGGTACCCTTCTTCGGCATCTGTTAATCCTGTTGAACAGAAGAAAAAATGGTATAATCAATTTAAACAATGGGAAAATGTGTGGGACATAGTATGAAACTAAGAAAGGTAAAAACACTTCAAAATATTATTTCCAATAATTCCATGATGTGGCTCAATGGATTAGAATTTAGTTTTATGAGCATATGGAAGAAGAAAATATTTGATCCTAGGAAGGACAATAACCCTTTATAGGCGCTTGATACCTGTGTATCCAAAAATTTTAACTCACTCATATCTCTGACGAGTTTATGAAAATGAAGAATGGGGAGGACTATCAAATAAAAATCGGTTTTATTTATTAGGGATTTGAAGCAGAAACTCCAAAGTTTCTCCAAAAGTTGAGACTTATTCCAAACTTGTGTCTTTACTAAATATTGGAGATGCCAATTTATAATTCAAGTTGAACAAATACTCGCTAATTTTAGAAAATAAAATACACAACATGGGAATACAATCCTACTTTCTCTTTACTGAAAAAGGCATTTAAAATTAGTCTCGGTCTTTCGGTTTCAACCTTTCTCACCTAACGATATATCCCTCTACTCTTGCACCAACCCTTCCATATCTGATACTAATTAAAAGGAGATATATCATTGGGGATTATATCCCTCCTTGGAGCGGTAAGTGTAATTCCCATGTGTTGCACCCTCTCTTATGTGTGTAAGACTCATTAGAAATGTGCCTCCTGGGTCAAACCTTCTGGTAACTGCCACAAATAGAGTGTTTAATAATTTGGATGGGAAAAGTGTTCAAATTGGTGGAACAGAGTGAAAAATTAGTATCCTACCCACCTCCATCTGCGGTACATTATGTTGCTAGTAACCGCCTCCTTCAAAGAAAGGTGTTTTACACACTTCAGTTCTTGTGTAATCTGCATTAGTTGTCGAATCTACTTCAAATCAAGATTAAGCCAATTGCTCAAAGGAAACGTGTGACTTTCATTTCATAATCGGCACAGTGTTGGGCTAACCGTGGCTTGAGAAGGATTGTTCTGAGTTCGTATTATACACCAAATTATGGAGATAATTCCCCCACCACTTCACAGGAAACCAAGTCATAGAGTTCAGTCCAGATACGGTGAGTTTATATACGTGAAAACTAAACCTCATCATGAGAGTGTGAGTGAGGTGCACAGTTGGGGCATAGAAAAGGGGTTTTCTATTTAGGACAAAATGGCCAACCAAAGGAAATGACGTGCTTCACGTTTATTAATTTAAAATTAACTATGATAGCCAGGATGGACAAGCGTAAGTCCAGAAGGAAGGACTAGGGCTACAAACCTAAAAAACAAAACAAACTTTTAAAATCCATGGGGTCAGAGTGACCTATGGGTCGGTTGCTGAGAGGATCTGGAAGCTAGTTGAACACACGGGGCCACGACTTGTCCTCTAATGCTTGGTGGATGTGGAAAATGGTGTTTGCGATAATAAAACCTAAAAACCTCCACCGTATTTATAAAAATTAAACAAACCTAGTCATAAAAGCGGTTGGTGGGGTCATTAATGCGATTGTTAGCACGATAAACATTGTTTGGCGCAAAAATATTTATGTCTCGATCGCTTCCAATGAAACAACGACGTCGACCATGTCAACGCTTTTTCTCAAGTTGTTTCGACACTGTTTCAGTGTCCTCTTTTAAGTTTCTTTCGCTTCGTCTTGCGATTGTTTCGGCGGAACTTCATGAGTTTCCCCGACAAGTATCACCATCGTCAGATGAATATTGTTGATCTCATGCTTGTCGGCAAACTGATCTTCCATTACCGGCCGTTTCGACGGAACTTACTCAAGTGCTCTGAAAGTTCATCGCTCGTTTTCCAATAGGATCAACTCGTCAAGTTCTTTCGAACGTGTCGACTCAACTCGTCGAGTTCCTCCAAAAAGGCGAAAGTAAGAGAACTGCCTTTTTTCCCTCCAACAATGTCGGCCTAACTTGGCAAGTTCCTCCGATACTATCGGACCAACTCACTAAGTTCCTCTGATACATCAGAGCGAAAATATGAGTTTTACTTAGCCGAAAAACTTCTTTGCTCGATCCTTCATAAAACTAAGTGTTTAAGGGTGAAGCTCTTCGAACAAGAAAACAAATCTAAGTCTACTTCTAATCAAAGTAAAAGGAAGCACCCCAAAATAATCAAAATTTTGGGGAAGCGGTTGCAGTAGCAACAGGGACATAATAATGGAGTAACCTAATGTTTATACAATTTGCACCAATATTTCGATGGGGTTTTTGGCGAAAATCTGGCTGAAATTGTTGAAATCACTATTTTGGGTTGCTGAAATTACATAACTGGGGTGTTACATGGGTAATAGAGGTAGTTGAATCCATTTATGCACTCAAAATTGCAATTCCTCCAACTGAAACTACAATTTCAACAATTTTGCCCATTGTCGAATTCCAACGAAAACCACCAAAAAAGATGCAAATCGTCTCAGCATTAGGTTACTCCCATAATAATGATATAAATAAGTCATTTCTTTTGAATGAGTTATAAAAAACATCTTTCTCGTATTAATTATAGTTATAATATTGATTAAATTATTATTTTTTAAGATGCTTATTGCAATGTTCCATGTATTTTCTAGGGTGTGGGAGAGCAAGAGCACGAAAACACACAAGGGGGACGTGTGGAAGCCGCCCCAAATTTTAGGGAAATTTTACGAAAACTGGGGACCGTGGAATCATAAAAATTAAGTTAAAATATAAAAATGATAAATACTAACAATAACTATTACCATGTAAAAAGTAAAACTAAAAACAAAATTCATCATTATGGAATGTAGATCTAATAGTTATTACCATATCAGATTTAAAAAATTTATATGATATGATCTATGTTACTATACCCATGTAAAAGCTAAAAACTAAATATCATATCTAAATTCAAATGCAAAATTTGGAAAAGATAATACAACAAATGTAGTCAAATAGATACAAAGAGAAGTTAGAATAGTGGCCATTGCTCCAAGTTTAGTTACAATATCATTATGAAATAAAATGGTGAGAAGGTATCTTTTATGAAGGTCTTAAACTCTTAGGTTTTAATATAAGATTTAATTTAATTATATTTTAATTTTTTAAACATTTTTTTAATATTCTAATTTGCATTTATTTTTATTGTGAAAAAAGAAAAATTGAGGGGCGATGGTGACGCCTAGAAGCCACTCCTTCGGAAAAACCGTTTTTCACTTGAAGAAACATGTTTCCTTGAATTTCCCCAAAAGGAAGACGTAGGGAAACATTTCCCCAAACATTTTCATAATTGTAAAGCATCTCACTACTTTTAATATAATACTAATATTTATAAATGAATTCTCTCTCTTTAATAAGTTATTTAAGTTAAACAAAGTAAACTAATTTAAAAGGTTTCGATAAATGTCATACAAACTTGACAAACCACCTTAACCAGTGGTGGAATTTGATTTTGCTAGTTATTGGGTACTCTCTTGGTCAAATCCTTGTAAATGTTTTCTAATCAAATATTTCTAAATATGTCGAGAGAAGGTCCTAAACCCAAACAATTGCATGAATGGTGGTGGATGTATATTACATAATGTTGATGGTGTTATTAATTAGTCTCTGTGACGATAATTAATTTTGTTAATTATTTTTTAAGTATATAATAAAAATAACATTTGTATCTTTTAAATTTGTAGTAATAAAAAAATTATAAATCCTAGTAATTTTTTAATTAAAAAATTATAATCTAAAAATGGAAAACTAACAATTTTTTATCCCCTAACAAAATAAAAGTTATCTCAAGGTGAGAGTCCCTGCCCGTAACGTACAAGAATAATTACATGAATATAAGTTATTTTGGTGTTTGACTCATTGTTACCATTTCTGTACTTTCGTCGAGAAAATAAGTGGAAAAAGTATGCGAGAATAACAAAGTAAAAAAAAAATAACAAACATACATATACCAGATACAGAGGGAGTGAGCTAGCTGGAGTGAGCTAGCTGTGGAACAAAACTCCCTCCATCGGACGGAGGAGGAGCAAAGTCAACGCTAACTTTGCTCCTCCTCCGTCCAATAAGGAAGGATTGCTCCACAACTAGCTTACTCCGATACAGAGACTTGATCCGGTATTTTGTTAAAAAAACATAACAAACATACATATACCAGATACAGAGACTTGATCCGGTATTCACTTTCACAGAAGCTAAAGGAATTCACTCTCACAAAGCGTGACAATAAGGTAGGAATTCAATGGGGGATGTTCATGACGAGCTGCTCAAGTGTTTTCATATGATAGTTGGGGAGGCAAGTGGAGACATCAATACTCTTTCCTTCCATATTTCTTGATCCGGGAAACAAAACCATCCCTCCAATTTCAGAAATGGATGCAGCCTGAACATTCACTGGTTCCCCCCATCCATAGTCTATTTCGTAAACGGGAAATTTGGGAGAGCTCACTACGTTCATACCGTAGCGGGCCGCCGATCTAACCTCACTGAGCATACGCATAATGCCGTTGCCAGGAGATTCATTAAGGAAATCAATCATATAGTTAAGCTGTGCGTCCAATGTGCAGGAGCTTATGACTTCGTGGATCAGAGTCGCAGCGAAGCAGATATCTTGACACAGTAGCTGTTGGACCGTAGTCTGGGCAATGCCTACGCTCAAGCAATTCCCAAAATATGTATATGGTAAGGGAGGTTTTACCCGACTTCTACAATCAGCAAGCAATCCAAAAACAACCGGCTCTTTCTCTGGGATCTCTTGAGCTTTCACTACGCATCTCCAAAAAAGTGCGGCCACTGCCACAAACGAAGACGAAGCCCCCATTCGTTCCTTCAAATTTCGAATCATTTCTTCGTTGAAATGAAAAGTTGAGATTTTGAGGTCTTTTTCGTCTTTGATGGGTCTCAGAAAACTGTTCTGATCACTATTCTCCAAGGAGGCGTAGCCAGCAGCATCTGATTCATGAGTCTCATATTCCGATTTCATGGGCAGCAAATCGTCTAGGAAAAACTTGTAAATCTGCGCTCCCTTAATCCTATCGATTACTACTTCTTGAGTCCTCCAAGAGATATTGGGTACTGTGTAATTCTTCTTGTCGGGCTTTAAGACTGTTCTCATGTGTTCTGGAATATTCTTTGAAATGGGAAATCCTCTGCTACGCTCCGCCCAGCATTTCATGAACTGCCAAAACGAATTTCCGTGATGAAGAGTGGTTCCAACACAAATTCCACCACCTCCGGAAAAGATGTGACCTGCAGTCCCAATTTCGCTTGAAAAATACTGTCACTTTGTTTTATTATTGGGCTACAGAGGCACGTTCACATTCTACAGCCAAGTGTGTGAAAAATGAAAAACCTAATCTAGATAAATGCATGGACGAATCCCTAATTCCCATATGTTATTGGTTAGCCGTATTCATGAACCCAATAGATATTTCATATATCTAAGAGCAGAGGATTTGTGGTTGCTAGTTCCGTTAATTAAGAACCGAGAGCGTTTTGAATACCTGTATGGAGAGAAGCGGCGCGTCGTAGCTTTCATGGTTGCAAGTGTAGTGAGCATCATGCGTGGGGGTGAGTTTCTTGAAAAAGCTTTTGTACTGAAAATCTTCATTTTCCATGTCATGGAAAGCCATATCAATCGAAGCTTCAGTGAATTCCACTCCAGCATCGTTGCACTCAACTTCCGGCCGACCCGATTGTTCCTCTCCTTTGATGTTCAACCGACCCGCCAAGGGATAGAAATCAACGAGAACTAATGACAGGCTCCTTTTAAGCATATCTACTAACGCAGAAAATCCATTCTCCGGGCAGCTTGTTTTATAAAAGAGAAGCCTCTGTACCTTGTTAATGGGAATCCACATCAAATCCAGATTGGAGAGGAACATGCGGCGCTTCACAGTAGGGATGGCCGGTACCACTGTGGAAACTCTCAACAGCTCTATGCTTACTTGTCTTTCTGCCATGGCAGCAATGGATTACAGCACCTCACCAACAACAAAATGATAATGCTTACCGCTTTTGGTTATCATAAAATCCCTTTTATAACCTAGCCTGACAAATTAAAGCAAAAATAATCCCTAAAAACACAAGAAATAATCCGAATCGTGGCTTCTTTTAAACCACTCGTTCAATGTGACTACCTGGCCAGTCTTCAATCAATCTGACTACCTGGTCAGTCTTCAAGTTGATTAATGATTGCCATAATAATGGGTGTCATCACAGATTCACAGCAGAACATGGTGTGTAGAACCGGCGAGCCTTATATACTGGACAGAATCGTCTTTAAGATGAGACTGTCCACTGTCGGATACGCACGACTCTTCCTGCATAACATATGGATGACATACCCACCATCGATAACGACGACTACTTTCAGGTGACTACTCTCCGGTGACTACGGTCGGAGGGAAAATTGAATTTGAATATTCAATGTGTTTGCCGCTCTATTATTATTTTGAATGCCATCCCGGATCCTGCCTCCGTCCATGCCATGGGCATTATAGCTTGCTCCGGTCATTTCATCCACCAGAAGCTCCCAGGGGAACCCCGGATATGCTCCCTTTCCATATATTCCCGGGCAGGCGGACACGGCCTCTACAGGTGAAGCACCATCGCCTTGGTAGTAGCCAGTGTTGAAGGGATTGGTGACTGCACCTGCTAGAACGGTGGCGATGTTGATGATCATCCCATCGATACCCATGTCGCCGTTTGGTGCCACCAGAGGAGGAGTCTGGGGACCGTAAATGGGTTGATGAAATGGCCACACGCATTGTCCAGGGCACTGACTTGCAGAGTTCCCGACCCAGGCATATGGCAGAAGCTGTTGCCTCTCTTCCTTTCCCATCATTCGGCTTCTTGTTGATTTCTGGTGTGACAATAGATTGAGATTGGCATGGAATCCACAGGAGCTCATGCAGAAACCCTCCACGGTAACATCCTCGGATGTAAGCACCAAATACACAGCATTATTCTCCAATAAAGGCAGAGCTCCTGACTTGATGGTAGCTTCGACCAGAGCAGCGATGTCGGCCCTCTTGAGCGACTTGCCAAGCGAATAGCCTTGCTCCACCACTTGCTTTCCGAGCACGGCAATGCTGTTGCTGCTGCTGCTGGTGGAATGCTTGGCCTTGGCCTTGTTGTATTTGTGGGTGGTATTCCACCAGGCAGACATAGAGGGCTTCTTTGCTTCTGTGCCTTCTGTTCCGAGAGAGAGACTGCAGAAAGTCCCCCACAATGGAACGCTGAGCAGGGCTGAATTTCCCATACCAAA
>LPNX010330316.1:222250-284517 GCA_001517045.1 Pseudotsuga menziesii
GTGGAACCATGTACATATTTGGTGGAACCATGAGCTATATCTATGGAACCATGAGCATTGGTGGTGATTTTTTATTTAGGAAGCTAATTATAATTATATAAGTTAAGTTTTAATTCTCGTTAATACGAATTTTATATTTTATTTAAATGTTTTTATTTTGTTTGATATTTTTGTAAATTCATTTCTCATTTATTTATTTAGTAATTTAATTAATCTTTTATGAAATTTGATTATTTCAGAAAATATACAAAGCCCTAATTAAAAAGAGAAAAAAATTGTTGTATAAACATAAGTAAAATAAGTTTTTGCACTTCTCTAAGTGAGATCCTAAGAAATTATAAATAGTTGTAAAATTAAAGAAGCAATATAATTTCCTCAAGGGACTAAAATTCCTTCCTTAAAAAGCTTTATGAATTCCTTAATGTTGTGGACAACATTTAAACCCTTTTTGTAAAGTAAGATTTTTCTTTTTCTTTAGAAAAATTTGTGATTAAGGGGCTCACAAAAAGGAAAGCTAAGGACATCAAATGATAGCAAATATAAACCTTGAAAAAGGTCCATCCTCATCTCTCACATTCATAAGCTCTTCAATTTAGTACCAAAGCAACGTTTTCCTAAACTCGAAAATCAAAACCTCATTGTTTGTATTTTTAAAAGCAAAGATAAATAATTAGGACCATTATGATTATCCCTCTTTTAGGAAAATTATATAGAATGATTATTTAACAGATCAATGCATGGATAGGAAGTCAAGGAAAGGGTTAACCAAATAAAATTTAGGATCTTGGCATTCAGTTGTAGACTAGCTTGTTTTACTTGGGACCATTGCAAAGGATCATAAAACCAATATTTTGTGTAGCTTCATTGATTTTAGAAAAACATTAAACATGACAATCAAAGGTAATATTTGGAATTTTTTTTTTTGTAAGTTGAGATCTATACTATTAGAAAAGAGAGAAAATAATAGTATAGGAAAAAATACAGGCTGGCCTGCTTAAGTGGAGCCGGTGTGGAGTATCAAAAGGTAGGTAGGCTCTCCCTTCAGGAGGGAAAACAGATCCAAAATGACCCTCCCTCTTGGAGGGAAAACAGGCCTTCCAATTGAACATAGACCAAACCCCCACAATTCAAGGAGGGTGTGGAAAAATCCATCACGTGGACATTACATAAACAAAGAAAACCAAACATGATTAAAATTAAGCAAAACGTGGCCAGTGAAGAACCTGAACATAACCCATGCAGGCAGACAGAAGGACACATGTCTGTGAAGACCACAGGTCATGGTTTCTACCCAAGCCATGGTTCTTCCGTGATTGGACATGTGTAACCTGGAGATGTTGGATGCACAGGCTCGCCTGAAGATGTCATCGAATTGTTATCAGATGTCGCCATTTTCTCGTCACTGGAGCTAGAGGTTTCCTTCCCTAAGACTGTAGGTGGGTTTTTGGTGGGTAGCGGAGAGGTCTTCTTCGAGACAATTGGGTTGGACGAGAACTTACATGCAAAGCTGGAGGAGGGTCAGAGATGCTGAGGGGGAATGGAGCACTGTGGTGGAAAGGTGGGGGCGGCCAAGGCATCAGGAAAGACCAGTTGAGAGCCTAGTGGTGTGGTCTCTTGGGGGGTCGAGGATGGTTGACCAGGAGAAGCTAGGCGTGGCGGAACCAGTGGTTTAAATCTGAGGACTAGGTGCGTGAGCAGGTTTTTGAAGACCTAGTATTTATGTCGGTGCTCCACTGTACATCCAGTTGCACCAAGCGCTCGGGACAATTCATCCTTCCAGTCCGAGACAATTCTTTGCACTTCCTCCAAAATTTCCAAGTCGAAGCCATTCTTGCTAGCCTGAGAAGAGAGGGGAATGTGGCTTTCTAACCGAGCGTGGCGTCCTTGTCCCCTGCATGAATTGCATCTCTAACTTCTAGGCATGGAGGGGAGATGAGATGACTAGCATGAGCAAGGCTCTGGGTAGGCGAGCTCAGATATTGGAGAGTGATTCAGGGGCACGGAGTAGGAGAGATACAGGTGAGAGTGGCTTGAAGCGAAGGGCGGTGACCCTGTTGCACATAGAGACCATGGAGAGCTTGAAGAACCTGGAGAGCGCAAATGAGCAAGAGGAGAGGAACAGTGGGATAAAGTAGGAGGGTCGTCATCCCAATTGAATGGCGCTTGTGCGAGGCACGACAACCAAGAGGAGAAGTAATGGTGCCCAAGACGCGATGAGACAACTTTGACCTGTCGTCGAGCTATGGGATGGCCACGTCCATCTGGGTCTTAAAGGCCATTAATGGTTGTGGGTTGAGCATGGGCAGGAGGAGCCACGTTAGCCTCCACGTTGTTCTGACTCACACCCGCATCCGAGGAATGTTTGGAATATATTAAAAGAGATAAGAGTTTCTTTTGGGTTGAGATAGTCATGAAGAATGAAAGAGCAAATCCAAAAGCATTCTATAACTTAATCAAAGATAATACACCTTACCCTATCCTCCTCATAGAAAAAGTATCTAGCTTACTGAAACCATGGCTACAACTAGGTACCTAATGTATAAGAACAAGATAAACATGGAAGACAAAGCCTTCTTATGATTGATTTGAACTTAATGAAAACCACCTATAAAGATGTCAAATCTTCGCTAAATCATTGAGAATTTTAGGAAAAAGTCACTTGAATAGTGATAATATAATAATATACTTAACCCTAATTTAAAATATCAAAATGTCTCTCTAATTTAATTATCTTTAAGAAGAAAATCAACATTGTTAAAATAAAATTTCACTTTCATGAGCTCCATGGTTAAACAAATTGTTGGACAATTCAAGGTTGTAGGATAAGAATTTCTTATCTTCATGCCACTAAATATAATACTAAAGCATACCAAATGATTTCTTACACTTTTCACTTTTCAAGCTAGGAATCTTAATGGAAATTAATAACTACTATCATCATGATTATGCAATATTTAAATATTAAACAAAATAAAGTGAAAATTTACACAAATTTTAATCTTGGTAGAATATTAAATTCACAAATATTTAAAAATTAATTAATAGAATTTTAATATTTTTATACATGATTAATTAAGTTAATATAATAATAACACTAAATTGGTTGGTTTGAAATCCCTTTATTCTATAATAAAAAACACATAAATTTTCAAAACTATTATAAATCTATTTTAAATTCGGATCTATCAAGCATCTCTTCGTTTAATTTTTGTATTTTTTAGTTAAGTGGATATGTAATTTATATTTTTTAATATTTTTTATTTATTTTGGCTAGCATAACCTGACTAAGGTGACATGATCTCCCCCACCTCCTTCTCTCAGTGCAATAACAAGAAATATCTAATAAGTTCAAAGTTTCAAACCCATGGATCATGATAACTTCACTTAAAAGAAGTAACAACAATACACATCTATCTAACATTGTAATATGGAATGAATGACTTAAGTTAATTATCTTAATCTACAACATGTAATCTAGAATTCAACATTGATGAAAATGGGATAACAGTCCTCCTTCAAATGAACCAGGTGGCAATTTCCTCAAGGCATAATGTTTTTACTAGTTTGTCTTTGTTTCATTTTTATATAGTATTAATTAAGTTAAGATAATAATAACACTAAATTGATATATGAGATCAATGCTTTTACTTATAATATTAATTAAGTTAATATAATAATAGCACTAAATTGATCTATAAAATTTATTGTTTATAGAACAAGACTATAAAATGAAGTATACATATTTTATTCCCCCAAATTTAAACCTATAACTTTTTAAAATAAAACACAGTATTATTTACTACTAAAACCATTCAATTATACTTTACTATATTTTTGAATCCAAAAACCCTTCTTAACTATATTTTTTAATCCAAAAACTCTGATGTAACAAAGATTTCATTGCACAACTCAATAATACTTTTTAATCCAAAAACTCTGATGTAATAAGGATTTCATTGCACAATATGTCTCTTAATTCCAAAATGTGATGGTGTCACATAGTTACAAACTTAAACTTAAAATGTTGGAAGTCTCTACTTGAAAACCTAGTGTCCAAACATGAGAAATCATCTCCTCATGCATGTTGTCATACCTCTGTTTTTTCCATGTAACTCCCAGGTTGACAAAAGACCCTGCTGCTGAAACTGCCGATGACATTGCCTTATTCCTCCTCATGCATGTTGTCATACCTCTGTTTAACCCATGTAACTCCCAGGTTGACAAAAGACACTGCTGCTGAAACTGTCGATGACATTGCCTTATTCCTCCACATGCATGTTGTCATACCTCTGTTTTTTCCATGTAACTCCCAGGTTGAGAAAAGACACTGCTGCTAAAACTGCCGATGACATTGCGTTATTCCTCAAGTGACCCAAAACAGGTGCTGAGATCTCCTCGCATTTCCTCAACCTCCACCTACGCAACCCCCTTTAGCTAATTTCCCCTGGCCCATCTTTTCCACACAGAATCCATGAGCAAATGACCAACCCTGAACTCCTACGAGGCAGATAAGCCAAAACAGGCAACCCGAGACTGAAATTCAAATGAAGGAGGGAAAAACATCCCATTTCTTATAATGAGTGCCCTTTCGCAATTCACTTAATTTTAATATTAGTTGTAATGATGTTGAGAGACCAAATTTTGGTCTATTAGATTTAATAAAGAAACAAATTATTTAGTTTCTTGTTTAAAGTTTGGAAAGAAGTGTGTTGAGATCAATTTTAATATCAGTTGTAATACTTTTGATTGTTTATCCAAGAAACACATTACTTAATTTGTTTTAAAATTGTATTTTATGTTAAAAAGCTTGGAAAGAAAATTTTATATCAGTTCTAATACTTACCACTTTTGCCTGCTTGGTCCCAATGTCAATTTTAATATATAAAATGAGAACCAAAAATTTATTGGAGGTAAAATGCCTCTATTCCTGGTAAACGCAACTTCCTAAACACATTCTACCTCTTAAATGAACGAGGACGAAGATCGAAACAACATTCGCATTCCTGCATGTCTTTAATGAGATAGAAGATCCGAACACACAATGCACATTTATATCAGGTGTTTTAATTAAAAAATTATTTGTTACATGAGATAGAAGATCCGAACACACAATGCACATTTATATTTGGAATGAGAACCAAAAATTTATTGGAAGTAAAATGCCTCTATATAAATTTCATCTTCTATAGAAATTCAAATTACAGAGCCAAAGGATGGAATGCCTGTTGCCCATAGCTCTTCATAAAGGGAAAACTTGACCTTGACAACTTATTCATCCAGCACGGCACAAGAATATGCTGCGTGGGAAAGAATTTGAAATATATACACCAAATATTCTATTAAAGAGTCTAGGAGACTCCATGCAAGAACAAGTGATGTTCAGCTCAAAACTTGCTACAGATATATATCTATATATATACAAAAAATGAATTAAAAACCCAACTGCCGCGAAAGCTCACGAGCAGTGAGATTCTTCCTTGAAATCCTTCTTTCATCTGATTTATGGACACTTGCAAACACGGGAGGAGCCCGTGTTTACTTCAGGAACTTCTATATGGAATGGCAAGACAATGCCCCAGAAAGCTCATCCTCGCTAAATAAGACCCTATTCATAGCAATGACAGACGTGAAGGAAATAGTATGCTCTGTGCCAACACTGGATGGCCTATCACTACCCAGAAAGAGCACTATGCTTAATTCTGCGACATCCTTGTCATTCGAGAGAAGATTACGATGCTTCTCTACACGTTTTGGTGCCATTGGTGCAGGCCATCTAAACAGATTAACACTTATGGAGATATGTTTCTGGGGGAGTTCATTTAAAAGCGAACGATTAGGTCGCCGCCCATGATCTGGGGTTTTAAATTCAAAATACGTTTCATTAGCTACTTTAACCTGCAGCGATAAAAGAGAAACCAAACTTCTTTAGAGAAAGGAAAGAAACAGAGGAATTTACCGAACACGACACAGAATAATTTTGTTAATCCCAAAAAGGTAAAGAGGAAAATTTTAAATCATAACCGTAAAGAACCCTTACCGCTTGCTTCAAATCCTTTGAAACGCGAGACAACGGCTCGAGTTCACGGTGCCCAAGTTTACAGACTACCTCTACCTGTAAAATCATTTTAAAAGAAAATCAGTATCTCCTACGAACAACACAGTGTAGAAGGTAGGGGAAAATACATCCAGAGAAGTTAAGACCACAAAAACCCTGCAAAAAGACGAGACACAAAGGAGAACCGAAAGGCTACATTGGACAAATTTTAATTTCCTAAGGATTTGAACTTGAACAGAAAGAAGGAACATTCCGGCTGAAATTTAAGAAGAAGAAAAACATGCATTAGCCAAAACATGAAAAGGATTGCAATTAAATTGCTAGCAGAAGACACACTAAAAAGACAGAAACCCTGACACAATCGTGGTGAGATAGAGACCTGATAATTATCTTGGGTACTAGTGTCAGCAAATTGGAAAAACAAAAGCAGGATAGTGTAAAATTCCTTACCAAAACATCGAAAGGCAGTGATGAAAAGTCTGTTTCGGCTGAATTCTCAGTTTTACCAGAAGAAAACACAGGTGAGGGTTTCACCGGAGTGACGAAAACTTCCTCCTTGTCAGGCTTCTGGCGTAAGATTCTCCCAGGTAGTGAACGATCATCTGGCAAGCCACATTCAATCGGACTTTCCTCGCTTTCCTCTTTCTGCCTATTCTCCGTGGTTGACATCGCATTCCTCTTTCTGCCAATCGTGCGACCAAGTGTGAAAGACTCCCCTGTGTCCTTCATGTCAGAAGCACAGACCATAGCAGCCATGTTTCGTTGCTGCCGAATCTTGCAATCCCCTTCGTAATGCATTTGTGCAAGATTCCCCTTCTTCCTCTGCTGCAGAATTGAACGAATTACTACGATTCAAAGCTACGGGTAATGAATCCTATAGGTATAATTGCAGTGCTAAATAATGAAAAGCTTAAAACCCTGCCGGCTGAACCAGAAACCCACTTCTATAACAGTCTCAAATTCAAATTCAAATCAAGAAACCCACGAAAATCTATCTCGTTTCTTATTGGCGTTCCTCTCACAAGCGCTCCTAAATATGCCTTTTCAAATTTGAATACCACGGAGCGGGGCGGGAAAGATTTCCGATCGCCTGAAAATCTGGCCAGAGCTATCATGTCGAATGAGGCCATAGAGCCGTTCCATGGAGGATGTCCGAATCAGTCCGATGCTAATGTATGGCACATGCTTCACCATACATTATGCCATTAAGAGTTCGTGTGTCTCTGACATTGACAGAGTCATCTTAAAGATGATTCTGTCCAGTATATAAGGCTCGCCGTGTAGAACCCTGTAGAACAGGGTGATCACATGACATGATGATCAAGTGCGTCCTTGCTCAGGGCGCACTTTCACATCCATGTCTTGTCAATTGATTGTCTGTATGCACTTAGCTTCAGGTTCTTTTATTTATCAATTATTGTAGCGAATTTGCTTTGTGATCTCCGGTGGTGTAAACCGTCGCTGTTGTATCAAATGAAAAGTTTACACGCAATTTATAAATCCTTTTTAATTTAATTTCTGCTCTTTTATCTTGGATGGAAGACTGACCAAGTAGTCACATTGATGGAAGACTGGCCAAGTAGTCACATTGAACGAGTGGTTTAAAAGAAGCCACAATTTGGATTATTTCTTGGGATTATTTTTGCTTTAATTTGGCAGGATATGTTTGAAATTTTAAATATATTTAGATTACATCATTCAATTCAAGTATGACAGAGATATTGGAGAATATTGAATCCAATTTTTAAATCAAGAGCTTTTGGAAATGAAAAAAAATATATGGAAATTATTAATTCAATTTTTTAATATAACTGTACCGTGATTGTCCAAAAAGCATATTTAAAAATGCAACCAAACAAATATTTTTATTATTAAAAAAACTAAGCATATGAATATATATATATATAGATATATATATTCATTAAACATCTAAATCATGGTTAATACCACCCAGGGGTTAAATTTCACGGGCACCCTTGCCCATCAGTATAAATTTTTTTGACGGTTTTGTAAAAAACATTGCCTTGCATATGACTTTTAATAAAAAAAATTACCCTTATATTAAATTTTACTTTCAAAATGGAAATTTGATATAAATAGCATACTTTTAACATGGAAATTTGATATAAATGGCATAGCAATTTCATAGAGATGTAAGTTGTTTAATCAAATCTCTGCATACAATGATAAACAAAGAACACCACTGTGCCAATTAGCTAGATTTTAGTGCTTTTCAACTATTGATTAAGTGTATTTTTTTTTTTCATTAGAGTTGTGTAATAAATATTGGTTACACTATTTAATAGTTTTTTGTACAACTCTAATGCTTGCATTGCACAACTCTATTAAATTTCTACATTATTGTTAGTCATTGTGGAACCTACAGAAGGCACGAGACCTTATCTATCATGTAAATGACCTCTTATCTCTGGACCCCATGAATCGATAAGCAATTTATGATAAACAGGGGAGGATTTAAAATCTTAAAATTTCAAAAAATTAATAGAACAGTTAAAAAATGAATTTATCCCATTCCCTTGAATTAAGGGCTTTCATTAGATTTGTCCTTATTAAAAATTTTATAATTTAAATTTAAGTTTTTATGGATCAAATTTATCTATAATCATGGTTTTACTATAATCCAATGAAGCTTTGTTTATGGAATCATGCTCTGAACAATTTTAGGCCTACCCCTAAATTTGTGAACATAACTAAAAAATAGAATATAATAGAGCTTTGTTCATATAATTATACTGTAAACAAATTTATCTATAATCATGGTTTTACTATAATCCAATGAAGCTTTGTTTATGGAATCATACCCTGAACAATTTTAGGCCTACCCCTAAATTTGTGAACATAACTAAAAATATAGAATATAATAGAGCTTTGTTCATATAATTATACTGTAAACAAATTTGGCCCTAAATATTTGATATAAAAAAATTAACCCAAAATCTATGAGCATAACTATGATTCTTTGAATTTCCAAAAGCACGTTGTAAAATGTACCTCGCAACTTGTTGAAGATTGAAGGGTTCAATAGTGGGTAGGCGAAAACACCTTGCAAGCCTCCAAGAAATTGTTGGTTCTACTGAATGCGTTCTCAGGTGGGCGGGGCCCGACCCTTTCAACCAGAGGCAAGTGGTTTAAGTCCAGATATAGATAACTTGCCACAAATCACCACGAATTTGCATAACCCACTTGTTTGCAGGTCGTGCAATTATTCTGAATATATTTTCTTCAATATTACTCCTCTCTGGTCAATTTATGGATATCCCTTCATTGCCTTGAACTGTGTCCATCTATTTAATTGTAGCCTGATAATGTCTAGCGTACACCTCCACTAAAAATTCCCGATGTCGAAAATTTTGTGAAATTTTCTTTACTGTGGGTTTTGGCTCAGTTTACACAAACTCCAGCCTTCCAAGTTCCAGGCTCTTAAGCCAACCTACTTCTGAAATCTCGACTCTCAGGAAAATAGCTAGCCTCCGGGGTTTCGAACGCTACTCAAATCTTAAAACACTCAATCATTAGTTGAAGTTGCAACTTGCTGAATATTGAACCGTGAACCAAGAGCCTGAAGGATCGAGTCCCAACTCTGCCTGTAAAAGAGAAACACGTTTTGACACTGAAAATTGACCACTTTAATGCCAAGCTTCGCAGGTTTCTTGGGATGGAAGATTTGATTTTCCCTCCAGTTTGAAATAAATTAGGTATTTTTTTTTCAATTGTAAGACCTATCTTGTAAGTCGGTGACTTGACCAGAGTAGAAGGTCAGTGACTTGAAGTTGTGATCGTCTATTTGTTTAATGCGCACATCGCGACGCTCTCGAATGGATTTATACAACAATACATTTATTCCTCTGTCCGATTTATGTACCGTTCTCCTGCAAACTAGTTACCATTCGGCAGTATATTCATACACCATTCATTCCAAACCCTAGAATACCTTTTTGTTTTTCCTAAATGCGTTGGTAACTATTGCTGCGAGTCTGCGAAGATGTTGTAAGGTTGTTTTTTAAAATAGCATAATTAACCTCAAGATCTATGCTGGCCCACAATCCGATCAAGGTACCTGAGACAAAAACCAGCTGAACGATATAGAAGATCCCAGATGGGTTATATTATTGAACATATACCTCACCGTCACATCTTTTGACGACGCGCCTAGAGTAGATGGCTTCAAAATTATGTTGTGTGACTTGTGTCGTTTTCTTGTAAGGCAAAGCTGGAATCCCGAGTAACTACCCAATGACGAGCTACTACGGAACTTCAATGCTCCATTTTTTGGAAGCGACTGATCAGATACTCCAAAGTCGGGCCAACCCCAGCTCGCAGCCGGTAGCGATTAAGAAAAAATTGATACTCGCAAGTTTTTTCTCTACCCGTCAATTTGACGACTGGCAAATTTAAGTCGACTTCTTAGTTGACGTGGTAATATCACATCTAGCTGTATTTTAGAGGGAAAACCCCAAAAAACGTCCATATGGGCGTCAATTTTAACCACTGATACCACCTATATCACCTACCATTAAAACCACCAATATCATGGCAAAACATACTTAGCATGCTGCAAAGTATTAAATGCTGCGGTAGCAGCAATATAGACCATTGGATCTCAAACTGTTAAGATCCAATGGTCTACAAAGCTGCTGCAGCATGCTATGTATTTTTGGCCCAAAATCACAATATGGTATCTATGATGTTGCTCATCAATTGGCTGTTGCAAATTCAGAACACAATATGGTATCTATGATGTTGTCCATTGATTGGCTATTGCAAATTCAGAACATTATAAAAGATCAGGATTATTAATCAATCAAGGGTAAGCAATGATTGCTGCCTACCACAGATTCATTGCTGGTTGTTGGATCTTAAGATGTTGATTCAAAGGCCTGGAATTTGACGTTCCACAGAATGTTTTTTTTGTTTTTTTTTATAATTTTACACTTATTTGACATGTAATCGTCAACATTGACAGGAAAAAAAATATTGGAAAAGTCAACATTGACAGGTAAAAAAATATTGGAAACGTCAATTTGAAGTTTATGAATTTAGATAACCCGTCAAAATTTTTAATACCTATGTTAACTACTAAAACTTAGCTAACAATCATTGGTCATTGTGTTGGGTTAGCTCTTGCCCTGCTTTTAATTTCCAGTTACATAAATGCTAGACTTTCCATGTATGTGTATTGTATTTCTTTATATTTTGTGTTTCTAATTGTATTATTAATCTTCAGCTCTGAGCCTTCAAATTCAAATTCAAACATTTACAGCTAAATCTATTTCAAAAAATTTGGTTTATATTGTGGTTCCCATTCACCGGGATGCCTACAAATTGGATCTTGATGTTGGCGTGAATGCCTACAATCTAGATCTTGATGTTGGCTCTGTTCAGATCTCGGATGGTTTACCTCTCTCCTTGAGATTTATAGCTGACACCATGCTTTTCTGTTCACTACAAGTAACCAAGAAATTTGGTATTACCTAGATTTAGTTCATTTGTGTTACACAGCCAATAGTTGTTTATTCAATCTACTATCACGCACATCTGCTGGAGGCTCAACGCCAGCCAGCCTGATTATATAGGGCGCCAGTCTGGTCAGCTTTCTTTAGGTCTGCTTCGGACACATTAAAGACAATCACGTGACCACCTCACTTGCAAGGTTCAGTGGTTGATATTTATATGACTAGCAATGGTTCCAAAAAGGCGCAATAATATGTCCATAAGTTCTTGTTGGAGGGTGATCCAAAAAGGTGCAATAGTATGTCCATACATTCTTGTTGGAGGGCGAATGGATGGAAAGATGAAACTAAAACAAAAAAAATGCATTTGAAAAAATGTGAACATCCTGTACACCTGACTTTTTAAAGAATGTGAAAGTATAAAGAATTTATTAATATTACTTAAAAGTATTTTTTGTTTCAAAATCATTGGTCCTATTTTCTTCATTTTCTCTTAGGCCAAATTAAATATCTAAATTTATCCAAATCATAATAAAATAGATGAAATGAAGGTTTGTTTTTATAAATAGTTTACTGAAATATTATTTTTTATGTCAAACCCATAGTGTATATTATCTTGAAAGTCAACGATGCATTGAAACTTTGAAACAGGCAAAGCAATTTTCAAAATTCATATATCTAAATCTAATGTTATTCCTTCTTGTGGTAAATCTGAGATATGGACCCAAGTGCAAATTAAAAACAATATAGGGCATCTGCTGAAAAGTTAGTAATAAAAAATTTTGGGTTTGTAAACTAAAACACATATGCATAATCTGAGATATGGACCCAAGTGCAAATTAAAAACAATATAGGGCATCTGCTGAAAAGTTAGTAATAAAAAATTTTGGGTTTGTAAACTAAAACACATATGCATAATTTATAAGGAACAATATAAAAACAACCAAAATGCTTTCCACTAAATTGCAGTTTTAGTTGCCCAAATAGTGATTAAGATCATTGTGATTGTATTCTACAGAAATTTAATTTTTGGTATCACCTCCTCTACATAAATGTAATCTATTGGTTATGTTTAATATTCCGTTATGGTCATCATTTGTTTCTTCCAGAGGTTTTCTCGGACAACTACCATTAAAATCAAACATTCTAGTGGTTATGTTCAATATTCTTTTATGGACACCATTTGTTTCTTCCAACTACCATTAAATTCAAACCTGATAAAAAATTTAAGCACTTTGTCAATGCCTTTAGAAATTTAATTTTCTTTATCACCCTCTCTACAGAATGTATTCTATTGTTTATGTTCAATATTCCTTTATGGTCACCATTTGTTTCTTCATGAGGTTTTCTCACACAACTACTATTATATTCAAACATGCTCATGTCCGAAGAAGTTGTCTAATGGCAAGGATGCACACACTACATACCTGGATAGGTGCAAATGAACTCCCAAAATTTTATCTTTTAATAATCGAAATATATCATGATATATCGAAATACACGTGCAAAAGATTTATCAAAAGTACTTTATATCAATACATTTCACTTATATATCGTGCAAATAAGTATAGTTTGTGATTATAGTTTCATGATGTATCTTCGGTATATAGAAGTTTTTTTAGCTCCAATCTTTGAAATATATTTTGACCTATATTGTTTGAGATTTCGCGAACCTTCATTCTCGACTCTAGCTCTACTGAAACTTGGCAACACTCATGTGCTCACTTTAAGTTGTGATAAATATCTGACTCCATATGGTTTGTGGTTGTACTTTAATGAAGTGTCTTTACCATGGGTGTTGATGCTTGAATCCATTTATAGATCAACAATATGTGATTTATACATTAAAATGGTGTGATTTGCATAGACAAATCTACTTGTCGATTGGGCAACATTTGTCTCTTTTTAAAAGAAAAGCATAGCAACCATGATAGGCATATCATTGTTTTTTCTTCAATAAATTCTCTCAAAAGGTGTAAATACACTTAGTAAGAATAATGTGTACAAAAAATTATTGTATAAAAACAATAATTAAATATGAGAGTTTTAAGATAACACTAGATAGTATGATGGTCATTATCATAGGATTTAGCTTATTTAAAAAATGCAACACAAAGTACACAATCACCCCAAAATAGCATACACATGATTGTCATTATCATAGGATTTAGCTTGTCTGAAGCATGCAAAACAAAACACATAATCGCCCCAAAAAAACACATATATAGTCTCGATGTTGTGTTCTTACAATCTGTGTATGAGTATGATGTGTAAGCCCAAAAATCTATGAGGTGTAAATTCAAAAATCTATAACCTGTAAGAGTAAGATGTCAAAGTGCTCTCCTTTCCTTTTCTATAATTATATGTGATTTATCCTTTTTCATATTCACAAATATACTTTATATTTTTTTGATAAATTTACCTTTGATGTTGTTTTTTTGCCTACCTGCATCCAAATCATACCACATAGAATATTAGTTAGCCATTGTGGGGAGCAAGTTTTGTTAGAGAAAGTCAAATGTGGTTATGCATGGTATTTCACCACATCAAGTTGAATTGTATAAATTTTTACCACATAGAATTGAATTATATAATTATATTCATGGTTGCTAATTTTTTGTTATATTTTCATTTTGTGATCATTTGAATATTTCTTATACTATTTACATAGTACATTATTATTTTTATGAATCCCTCTTAACAACACACTGCTCCTCAACAAGTCATATGGTTTCTTAAGTAGATGGGTGCAGCCTTCACAAAATTGACACAACTTCTTTAGGGATATGCAAATGTAGTGCAAGAAATCATACTCTAGCTATGTTTGAAGGACAAATGCATTGATGCCAAACCCAAACTAAAAATTGTAGCATATGAACACACTATTTTTGTTATGAAACACATAAAGTACATCATATTAGTTATTTTTGACAATCTTATTATCATTGTTGATCTAAACAATCCCATGGTATTAATATTTTTTAGGATTTGAAGCTTTATTGTCTATAATCTACAACTTTTCTTTGCAATCCAAAAAATTTAATTGTCAGTCTTTCCATATAATTTTAATAAATCATTTCAAAGTATACTATCATAAGAGTCTATTTAAGTTTGTTAGTTTGTCAACATAAAGCAAGTAAAGCGTCCCAAATGAGTAGATTGTGGAGAACCTCCTACAATAAACAATGATAATGCACGATATAATAGAAATATTGGAGCACAAAAGATATTTTATTGATCGCGGGCCACTTCGAGGGGGCAACCTCCTTTGAGCAAGCTCAATACAAAATAACTCTCTGATGCTTTCATTAGCCTCAACACATACTTATATACTAAATCTAATCCAAACAACTATTACCCCCCATGAATGTGGGATAATACAACACACTGATGGGACGACTTACAAAGCATATGCATCCGATAAAATATACTAACAAAATAAAGAGGAGGGTTGACACGGGTTCTTAACATCTCCTCCCTCTTAAAAAAAATCTTTGTTCTCAAAGCTTTAGATGTGGAAACTGTTACTGAAGCTGAAGGAGCGGTTCCCATGTAGCATCCTCTGGTTGCATGTTGTGCCACTGAATTAAGACCTCTGTGATGGACCGAGATCAAAGCTGACAAGTGTGCTTATTGAGGATAGCCCCTAGATCTGAAATGATGGATCCTTCATTATCCCATTCTGGTAAAACAATTTGTTCGCTGATGTTGGGGCCAATCACTTGATGAATGTGAGAAGAAGGAGGAAGTGCCAATTTATAAGCAATAGACCCAATCTTTTGAAGAACTGTATATGGACTAGAGATATTTGGAGCAAAGCTTTGATTCCCTTTGAGTTTCAAGGAGGATTGCTTGTAAGGCTACAGACGAAGAAAAACCATGTCACCGACTTGAAAAGTGCACTCAGAACGGTGTTGATCGGCTTGGTGTTTCATGCAGGTTCTGTCCATGTGAATATTGTCCTACCGAATGTGAAGAATTTGATGTCGGTTTCGAAGAACCATGTCAACTGCCTGAACTGGTGAACTGTTGGGGGTGTATGGAAGGATTACTGGAGGTGTGTGACCATAAACTACTTCATATGGAGTCATTTGAGATGCAGTATGGTAGGAAGTATTGTACCACCAGTCAGCGAGAGGGAGCCACTTTGCCCACAAATGTTGTTCTTCAGAGGTGAAACAATAAAGATAAGTTTCCCAATAGCTATTGATGACTTCATTCGGACCATCTATTGGTGGGTGATAAATTGAACTCATATTCAGTTTGGTGTCAGTAAGGAGAAAATGACTTGGGAAAGTTGCGTTGCGGTCTGAGACAATGGAAGAAGGGATTCCATGAAGAAGAAATATCTTGTCCATGAAAATTTGTGTGATTGAGGAGGTGGTATATGGAGGGCTGAGAGCACAAAAATGGTGATATTTGGAGAGTCAATCAACCACAACCAAGATTACGGTCTTCCCTCCATATTTAGGGAGCCCTTGAATGAAATCCATCGAAATATATGTCCAAATCCTTGTAGGGATGGGCAAAGGTTCGAGCAATTTGGAAAGGAGTGTAGTTTCACCTTGGTGGCACTGACAAGGAGAACATTCGAAAACCATCTGTTGAATTTCTCATTGCATTCCCTTCCAAAATAAGTGACATCGTGCCCTCTCATATGTTTTCATGAACCTAGAGTGCCCTGCCGATGGAGAAGCATGGAGTTCATAAAAGACTGCATGTTTAATATCTGTGCTCTGGGGAAGCACCAGACAACCCTTGTATCTCAGAGAAGAGCCATCCCAAGGGAAATGTGGTACCATAGAAGGGTTACTGGCCAACAGTTGGATGACTTCAGATAATGAGGAGTCGTTGACATAGCCTTGCTGAATAAAGTGTAACCAAGTTGGAATAGGCATAGAAATCGTTGAAAGAGAGACAAGGGCATCAAATGTGCGGGAAAGAGTATCCACCACAAGATTGTCCTTAGCCTTCTTGTAATTGATCTCATAGTCATAACCCCTGAGTTTGCTAACCCATTTCTATTGTGTTGGGGATGAGACCCATTGTTCCAGGAAATATTTTAGACTCTGGTGATTAGTATTAATGCAGCAAGGATTCCCTAAGAGGTATGGCCACCACTTCTGTACTGCATGCAAAATAGTCATCATTTACTTCTCATATGTGGAGGTGGATATATTCTTTCCAGGAAGGGATTTACCGATGAATGCCATGGGATGTTCATCTTGAAATAGGACAACACCAAGTCCATTGTCGCAAGCATCACTCTCAAGAGTGAAGGGCTTGGAAAAATCAGGCATTTGAAGGGTGCATCGAAATGAAAGATCCAAGGGAGTATTTGAGTCTGCCGAAGGTTGCATCTGAATGAAATGGAGCTGAGTGATGACACCATGTGAATTCTTCTTAAGGATCGTTTCCATGCAATGTGAACTGATGATGTTGAGAGGCCCTGGTTGCAAGCCATTAAATGTGTGTTTTTTCCCATTGTCTAAAAAATGCATCCACAGTTCAACAAAATCCCATAAGATGGGTCCAAGTGTGCATAACCATTGAGTGCCGAAATCACAGAACAACCTCCTAGGGGTATGGCAAACATGTTAGAGCGCAAGTTATAATCTCCAATAGAGATACACACATTGCAACACTTTCCTTTGCAAGGTAAGGTGCTCCCATTAGCAACCATGACTTTAAAGCTGGAGAAAGGATGGACAAAACAATCAACTTGTTTAGAAATCTGAGGGTCAATAGGCAACTGCGGAATGTTGACCTAATCGTCTACTAGATCCTGAGTAGCGTCACAAATTTCAAGTGCAGGCGGAGAAGCCACATCCAAGAAATAGGGCCTATGTTCAGTACATTGATTTCCCCAGGTGAATTTATCATCACAATTATAACAAAGTCCTTTTTCCCTATGTGCCCGCATCGCGGCTTCAGACAAATGCTTGATAAGAGTGGTTCTAGGAGTCAGAGGGATTGGATGTCTTTAGGGAACCATATTTCTGAATGGAACAAAAGTGGATTCAGGGCGTTGCTGAGCCCTAATCTTGTCCTCCGCCAACTTATCCAACCCTAGGATTTCCATCATTGTGTTGGGACAGAACATTGTAACATCAGATCGGATTGTATCCTTAAGACCATTGAAAAAAAAACTCTTGTAGAATGCATCAAAAAATCCTTCTGTGTGCTTGACTAAGTTCTCAAATTCTGTCTAATACTCTCTCACAATGCCAGTCTAGCGAAGTTTGGTGAGTGCTCCTGTGAATTCATCAAAACCACTAGGGCCAAATCAGTGCAAAAGGAGTTGGCAAAAATATGTCCATTGGGGCTCCTCATGCTCCTTGATGTACCAACAGAACCATTGAAGGGCTTCACGTTCCAAATGAAATGATGCAAGTGGGACTTTGGTGACATCAAAAGTGTTATGCATATTAAAGTATTGTTCGGCCTTGTGCATCCATCCACTTGGATCATCACCATTGAAGCGAGGGAATTCAATCTTCAGCCCACAAAAGTGGTTGGAAGCAGAGAACGCAGTGCCTACAGAAGACTCAGGCTGTTGTCGGTTGCTCATGGCTGAATACTGAAGATGGAGGTCGAGAAATATTTGATCCAGATCTTTGAGTTTGGTCTTGAGGGTGACAAGTTCTTCTTCCATTTGTCTATTTACTCCTGCGCGGGTGACAACCATAAGCAATATTTTTTATTTTTTTTTGGAAATGGGTGGAAAAACAAAAACAGAGAGGGTTTTACAAAAGAAAAATTTTGAGTTGGGAAAAACACGAGTGGGTAACTAGGTTGTGCACACTTTCTGAGGGACAAGGAAACAAAAAATGTGAATTTCAGAAGCAGGGTGAAAGAAGGAGATGGAATTTCGGGGTTCGGGAAGTGGAATTGGGATAGGGTCCTCAATGAATGAAATATGTAGAATGGAATGATAGGGGTTACAGTGAATTTTCAATGGAAATGGAGCTAAATCAAGGAATATATGGCCGAAAGACAGATTTTTTTTTTCCTGAAGAAATGGTCTGTGGCGGTGCTAGAAAGCTGTGCTTTATCAACTTGAATTGGAGTAAATGATCTGTGACAAGTCTGGAATTCTGTGTGTTATAAACTATAAATAGATATGGACCCCAGGTATATTCGGCTTCCTAATGGTTCAAAGGTATTCACTCGGCCACCAAGGTTGTCTCAGGATTGAGTATTGGGGCAGTACCCCTCACTTCATGGCGCAGGGAAAACTGCTAACCGCTTGGCCAAAAACGACAGCTCTTTAGTTTTCCTCACAGATGGGAATATAGTCAATCTGGTGGGGGTCGTTTCCCTTTTCGCTTGGCAGGTCCTCTCAATGTCCAGCTACTTCGGGCTTCCTATGGTACTCCTCACAATGATTTTTAGGGCTATGCCCAAGTACTTCCCACAGTTAAGTGGATATGGTTTATTCCTTGACCCGAATGAAAAATACCACTGAAAGAAGAAGAAATACTGCAATAATCACAATGCCAAAAAAAATGTGGCAGAAATTCCACCCAATGCTCAAAAACCCGTAATTAGAGCTAGGGTTTTAAGATGAAAACTTTTAAAATAAGCATAACCCGATCTATATTGCTCAGAATAGCTATTATATCATGTTTCTAGAATTGGAACAACCACTCTACTTCTACCCACGAAATCATAATAGAAATCTGGGCACTCGGTCAAAAGATTTTTGCTCTGCAATTTCCGTAGTCGTCACTGAAATTCTAAAAAATTGCTGATTTTAAATCCGCGATATCTCCACTTTTAGAACTCCAAATGAGATGGGTTTTTTTTGAAACTGCGTATTTTGAAAGAGGAATTCAGATATGCAACTTATTTTTCTTGAATATGCACAGAAAGTTTCAAAAATGGATGTGAAAGTCGCTGCCCAATTTTGCCCCTTTTTTTTTCAAAAAAAATTTCCCACTTGTGCCAAGGAAAGTGCTCTAATACCAGATGTGGAGAACCTCCTGCGATAAACAATGATAATGCATGATATAACAGAAATATTGGAGTACAAAAGATATTTTATTGATTGCGGGTCACTTTGAGGGGGCAACCTCCTTTGAGCAAGCCATTAGAGGAATTTTGGGGTCTAAAATGGGCCTCCTAAGGAAAATAATAAAATAATAGTTAAAATAATAAAATAATGGTTAAAATAATAAAATAATATTAATTAATTTTGGAGGAAGAAAGAAAAAAACTACTTTTTGTGTTCGTATTTTCGACATATCTCCCTGTGTTTTTACTCAAATTTCGATCGGGAGAGCTTGTTGGATGCGTAATTTGATTCTGCATCCAACGAGTACCCACACTGCATACTTTTGACGAACCCCGCTATCCCAAAAACAAGAAATACCTGAAAAAACGTGATGATGACATCATCATCATGTTTTTTCAGGTATTTCTTCTTTTTGTGGTAGCGGGGTCCATCAAAAGTATGCATTGTGGGTACTTGTTGGATGCGGAATCAAATTCCGCATCCAATGAGCTCTCCCGATCGAAATTTTAGTAAAAACACAATGAGATATGTCGAAAATACGAACAAAAAAAGTAGTTTTTTTTAATGACAAATATGCCAATTCAACCATTATGGTTGACTTATTTTATTGAAATTCTATTGGTTCTTGAATTCCAACTCACAAAAACTTATTTTGGCACGTTTTCTTATAAGGCCCATTTTAGACCCCAAATTTCCTCTAATGTCAATACAAAATAACTCTTCGATGCTTTCATTAGCCTCAACACATACTTATATACTAAGTCTAATCTAAACACTTATTACCCTCCATGAATGTTGGATAATACAACATACTGATGGGACGACTTACAAATCATATGTGTCCGATAAAATATACTAACAAAATAAAGAGGAGGGTTGACACGGGTTCTTAACATAGATAAACATACCACCATGATGAATCAATAAACCTTAACCAACAGTTATATAGTACAATAACAGTATAGAAAGCAACTTTAAAAGGAATCACTATCTATGAAACATAAATATCTAAACTACTTGAATGATGGATTATTGTCAAAGGAAAACAATCATGGATAGAGAATGCATGAGGGATAACTTTAGTTTAATTAAAAATTTATTGAGTAACGACTTTGTTGGAGGAAAAATATAAGTAAGATACTAAGCAACAATGAAGTGAGATGCAGATTATGTCAATTAACCATGGGAAAAGCCAAAACATTGGTGTGTATATTTCTTTAATTAACAGTGAAGTGAGATGCAGGACATGCCAATTAACCATGGGAAAAGCCAAAACATTGGTGTGTATATTTCTTTGATTATAAAATAGGCACCTTGGGATGATTTGTCCAAGTATTTTGTGTTGGGTTGACTAGACACTCAACGAAGTAATGATCTCATTTGTTGTGGTTAATATATTTTCTAAAATGCCTCATTTAATGCCCTTTAAAATGACAGATAATGATGATTTGTTTTTCAAAGAAATAATTGTGAGATTGTAAAATATTTCCCAAGACCATCATATATAACAAGAATTCCATGTTTCTAATCCATTTCTAGTGAACTCTATGGAGAATATTGGGAGGAACAAAGTTGCAGTACAATGTTACCTATCATCCCCAGAACTGTCGCTCTGCCCTTCTACATGTCTGATTTCTCTCCTGTTGTCATTTTGGGTGTATCCATAACAGATCAGTGTTTCAACACTATGACAGAGAACGACCTAGGGGCACCAACCCATCTACCATAGTTAACCTTGTTTTTCCAATCCAGACAAACAATTATTATGTTTTGTTTATTTTGTTAGTAGTCTAAACATGCTAAGATTATCTTTTCCATGAATTCAGACATAAATTGAAAAAAATTGTTAAAATTACAAATATAAGTTGTTAGTTGTTGAAATTGTACAACCAATATATAATAATAAAGTTAATTGAAGACCTTGAATCTGTTTATATATTAAAAATACAATTTAAATAATAAAAAATTACAATTTAACCATGTAATGAAAAAATCCAAATCTAAATTAATGGTAGGAATAAATATAATTTAGTATGCAAGATGTCAGATTTATGTCTGTTTAGTTTGAAATATACAATGCTTATAGTGTGGACTACATGATACAATTATTATCCTCTCCTCGCTCAGGTTGAGATTGGGTCCAGGTGCTCTATGTGGTGTATTTGACCTTCATGCATTGGTTTATTCTTTGTGATAAAGTCTATTTGCAAGTCCTCATCAATACCTCTTTATAGTATTTACCTAATTAATAATCTCACAGTGATACATCCTTGATCCTTGATGATGGAGCACAATAATACCTCTTTGTATTATTTACCAAAGTAACCATCAATACCTCTCTATAGTATTTACCTAATTAATAATCTCACACTGATACATCCTTGATCCTTGATGATGGATCACAGTAATATCTCTTTGTAGTATTCACCAAGTAATAATCTCACAGTGATCCATCCTTGATCCTTGATGATGTGGGCTAGAGTGGCGTATGAAACCCATCGCCACCAAACCCTTTGGCAATGAAATAACAAGCTTCTAAATGCAAACCCTGGGTCAAGGTTAAGTGTGACTCCTCCCACATTAATAAATCTCTCTCTACTTTGATTATAAGATGTATACAATTATTTTAAGCATGATTTGGAATATTTTCAATCATAAGACTTTTTTTGGGGGAGGACAATCTACTAAATGGAGAAACCAGACTAAGAAGACACATGTACATACCAGCACTCAAGTTCATGTCATGCTACATGAGGAGATAGTTGATATTTATCACCAACCATTATTAGATGTTGAATGGTCGGTTCAAGCACCGCAGGTAGTTGAGGTTCCAAAATCTTGGAAGATTCTTCAACAAAATATAATTGATGGTTGAATATTTTAAAAAACATCCTGATACAACACTACTCCTTGCAACTCTTAGTGAAATAAAAAGTTTGTTATGATCATTTGGATTCTAATTCAAAGTTCTAGTTTGTTAAAAAAACACAAAAACACTTACAATGGTTGTCATACCCACAATCTGTGACCCTTGAAGCAATTCTATCTATCGTAGCTAATTGATCTCCTTCATCACCTCGTATATTTCAACGTATTCAGTATTAATAACTGTAAATGTTTTCAAAGACTTTTCATAATTCGCTTGGGTGATCACATGTATTAATAATACCCCAAGGTCTTGTTTTAAATTCCATGGATTCCCATGTAGAAACCATTGATATTTGTTTAAATCTATCTGCAACACTGAAACAACTTAAACCTTAAAAACCTAAATTTTGTATTAGGAGGTTGAGGTTTAGTCACTTAAATAAAAGATTCAATCAATCAATATTTTGAAATCTTACATCCATATTAAGTCACTCAGCCCCATAGAGGACCAACTATCATTTGCTTCTCTTCTACAAGGAAAGAAGTTCTCTTTCAACCATGACTCATTTTTCGTTTCATGATTACTTTTAACGTCTATCTCTTCCTGGTACTCTTCCAAATCATGTGTTTCCTCGTTGTCTTCAGATCCCGATATCACAAGTAGCAATGTAACCCAGTCCTGTCCAATCTTTGCAATGACTTAACAGTAAAGAAACAGTTTTCAACCAGTTCGAAGGTCTCCTTCTTGGGCATCGACTCCATGTTTTTAGAGAGACTCCTTTTCCAAAATTAACAAACAAATTTCAAATGATAACCAAATAGAGGGATGCAATATATTTCTAGGCAAGTGGAATAATCCTGCACAAAGGCTTCAATTCCGTCATTGACTATTCTTGATAAGCAAATTGAGAGAGAGAGAGAGAGAGAGAGAGAGAGAGAGAGTCCCACATTAAAAGTAAATGGAATTACCTCAAAATGTCAATGCAATATAGTACTACCTTTTAAAACACAATCTTCATACAATGGACAACAGGTTGTCACAACAACAATAGTAGCATGTGGATCAAAGGAATGGATGGTTTTCTGTATTGGATTTTGAATCAAGTTAAGATGACACTAATGATCCACAGACCTCATAATGTTTCATTTCCATCAACACTTATCATTCTAATAACTTAAAATGTTTGAGGAATTTATAATAGAACTAATGAAAATGGACCTCAGAACCATGCACATCCATCAACACATTCTCATTTTGATAACTCAAAATATGTTGCAGCTAAGGTCATGAACTATGTAAGCCCTCCAAGGGCTAAGTTGTGGCTGTTGTGACCTTCTTCTTTTGGATGTGGGTTGAGGTCGTGACCTCCTTTAGCTGCCCATACAGAGCCGTTAACTTTTGTTGGTTTCCAGTCTTGAAACATGGCCTTATTGGCATGTTTAAACTTGATGAATGAACTTGTTAAGCTGGTTCAATCTAGGTCAGTATGTCCACTAGGTTCAAGACAACCAGCAGGATGGTGTCTGGGATGTATTCCCCAAGATGCAGAATGATGGACTTGAAGAGATGGAAATTGCACGCCACAAGATCGAGCCGCAAATCATCATCCCGCTAATTGGCCCTGCCCATAATGAAGTAGGTGTTGGAGCTCATCATGATGCTATAGTTTGTGTTGGCCACGATCTTGGTGCAGTGCAAGAAGGCAGTTACGTGTTGTAGGTCTAGAATTTGTCCTCTAAATTTTTCGGCCTAGACGTCCACGAGGGGGAGCTCCATTGTGAAAAATCCAAAAAATGGTAAAGAACTCTTGCAAGTGTGGTGTATAAGTTAAATCCTAGAAAATGGGGTGTTTTAGTTTAAACCCTGAAGAAAATCTTTCTCAAGAAGTCATAGACTTGTAATTTCTGACCAATTTGTTGTTGCTTTTACATTTTCAAGAAGTCATCAACTCATAATTGCTCTGCAATTTGTTGTTCGTTCCACATTTTTAATGATCTGGATCGTTCCATAATTCAAGTCTTTTGAATTTTAATCACGAATGTGAAAATTAAATGAAACATTTAACGAACATTCCCCGTAGGAAGAGTCTTCTTAAACTTCCGTCCTTCTCAACTTTCAATGTTGGGTTCCTAGCCACACCTAGAAGAAATAGCCTCTTACCTAATTTCAACATGCAAAGGTCATAAATCGAATAGGTATCGACCCACCACAAAATTCATAAACTCCCACCTTTCTTGACTTTTTGGCAGATGAAAGGACTATCATACCCCTACACCCGCAAAATGTCTTTGGTATTAATTATGTTAGAAGAGAGTGTTATAGATTGGGACTTTCTTGCATCACCATGTAAACATACACTTCCCATAATTAGTGTACCCATCCCAATCTCCCATATTGAAGGTTTGTATTACATTACATTTTGTGTTTCTCGTTAGCTTTAAATTGTGCAACATATATGTTATGAACTTGCAATCCATTTTGAATATTGGAATCCATAAACAAAAGATGTTAACATCATACCTTATAAAAAACCTTAATTGAACCACCCTTAGAGCACTCAAACAAAACCACATAGCAAGCTCCTCATAGTACTTGTTTCAATATTCTCTTTTTCACTTCATTGCACCTACTTTACTTCCCATTTTTTCCTTGGGTGTATCTTATTAGTATTTATAAGAAGGATGGATGGTTATTAAGGTTCCTTGAAAATAAATTTGATGTATATGATTTTAAGAGAAGCTTTATGCATTATAAAATTATTTTTATTGAAAATAATTTATACATTGGAAAATTTTTAAAATAAGCATTTCTCAATCAATCTAGTTTTGATGAGTTAAAAAATAAAATTATATATTATAGAAGTATTAATGTATATGTTAGAGAGGTAGATTTCCCTACTAATCTTGGAAGATGGGTGGGTTGGAAGAGACAACAGGTGGTGATAAGTGGTGAAGATGATTTGGAGGAGGTGGACTATTTAGCGGATCCAGTGAAGGGATAGAAGATTTGGGCCAACTTGAAGGTGGAAATTCATATCAAAGGTGAAGACGTTTAGTACAAAATTATAGCTAAATTATTTAGACTTGGGTAAATGTAGAGGTTTAGTTTGGTCTAAGAGAAATGCTATGGCAATGCCAACTATATTTAGTTTGGTGTTAACTTCGTCTACATTTAATATTTGAGTTCTCTTTTGTGATATTTGGGATTTTAAAGTTCACCATCCCTTGGCCTTCTTTGCAAATATGATAGCTCGTTTGTGATGGTACTCATGGTATAAGGCTAGGTCTACACTATGGAAAAACTTTAGTCCATGCACTTTCCTTGAGGCTTTTTCCCATAACACCAATTCGATTTTAGCTTCCCTTTTTCAACCATTTCACCCTCCAACAAAAACGTATCAGCATATTATTGCACCTTCTTTTATTCAAATGTTTCAACAAGCCTCATTTTTTTGGGCGGAAAGAATGGGGGTGGGGCTTCTTGATCCCGAAGGAAATCAAGTCATTTCATTTTATTAGGGCTTAGGAAAAGACACCAACAATCTGGCGAAAAGATACGCTCTATAAATCAACCAAGATTATGTTGTTTCTCATTGAATTAAACGTTTTGGTCATTGGGGAAGTCTCTTTCGATCATCTTGTAAGCAAGAAAATGCACCCCCTTGGAGAACAAGATCGTTGGGAAGCTACAATCCAAAATCGTGGATCTAATGAGGGGTATCATAGGAATCAATTTGTTCCTTGTCCAAATAAATAACAATCATGTAGCTAATCGATTAGCCAAAGACGCTAGAACTCTTGATAAAGGAGAATTAATTAAAAATGGGGCCAAACTCAAATCTAGTGGCTCCCATAAGTGTTTAAGTATGTGTTTGAAACTTTGGTTTATGAACCCCCTTCCTTGCATGATCATCACACACTGGAGGTACTCTAATCGGAGTTTGGGCATTAAAGGTGCATTCACTCCATGCATAGGAGACTTGAGAGACTATGCCTTAATGGAGATTGGTTTTAGATATAGCTATATGGATATGCAGAATGTTTTGACTAGAAAATATGGTATTTTGCTTGCTCTTCTTGTCTAATTCAACAGCTATAAGGGGTTGCACCATGTGACTAGCAGTTCTATTATGGCGAGCAATATTTAGCAACCAATGCTGACAACAACAACAAATAATAAAAAATTCAAGGTGTAATCAACGACAAACAATATTTAGCATGTTGCAGAGCATTTAGTGCGGCTGCAGCAGGCTTCATGACCGTTGGATCTTCAACAGCTCAAGATCCAACGATCATCAAGCCTGATGCAGCCGCACTAAATGCTCTGCAACATGCTAAATATTGTTTGTCGTTGATTACACCTTGAATTTTTTATTATTTGTTGTTGTTGTCAGCATTGTTTGTACACAGAATTTGGCCCGGGCTTTGGTTAAACAATATTTAGCATGCTTCAGAGCATTTAATGTTGCTACAACATGTTTGATGACCATTGGATCTTGAGTAGTTCATGATCCAACGATCATCAAACATGTTGCAGCTGCATTAAATGCTCTGATTTTGTACACAGACTTTGGCCAGGCTACAATGAGTTGTCTAGATGTCCTATGATTATTTCTCCAATACAAACAAGCCTCAATCAAGTTACACCTCTTTCTTTTCTTTTTTTTTTATTGTCTCTTATTGAATGAGAAAGAGAGTGGAACCGATGATGGAATATATCGAATTTGAAAAGAGTCCAGGAAAGATGCGGGCTTTTTTACTAGATTTGATGCAAACACTGGAATGGAATCATTTCCATTGAAGATCATGAATTCAAATGTATTGTTCCATGAAAACATATCATTCACTACACACTATGAAGAATGTAACCAAACATTTTGAGATTATATATTTCTTGCTATATTGGATTCATCCAATGAAATGAAACCATTCCATTCCATTCAAATATAGGGGTCAAAGACGCATGCTGCATGACTCTTCATGCAATAAGATATGGCGAGTATGGTTAAAATCTTACATACATGATACTACATACATCCATGGCTTAAAGGTCGTTTTTTGTTTGTCCTTTGTCTGGAATCCTCCGATTCGGATATCTTCACGCCATGTGGCCCTAAATTAAAATGGCCATCTGCTGGGTAGGTTTTAATGGGATGATTTTAGTAGGCTGATTAATTTTCGCTCATTAAAATGTTTCTGTCCTTTAACTAGTTGTACGATAGAATAGGCATCCGTTCATCAATAGATATAGATGGGACATTTGTTTCATTCCGACTCAGTTTCAAATTCGAATTCAAACATTTATCGCCAAATCCATATCAAAAATTTTGGTTTATGTTGTGGTTACCATTCACCGGGATGCCTATGATCTGGATCTTGATGTTGGCTCTGTTCAGGTCTCGGATGGCTTACCTCTCTCCGCGAGATTTTCTGATTTTATGGAAAACATGGGAGCAGAGTTGAAACAACTTACTCACAATAGCGTGTTATAACTGACACCATGCTTTTCTGGTCACTAAAAGTAACCAAGAAATTTGGTATTCCCTAGATTTAGTTTGTGTTACACAGCCAACATATACTTATTCAATCTACTATCATGCACATCTGCTGGAGGCTCAACGTCAGTCTGATTATACAGGGCGCTAGTTTGGTAAGAATTCTTCAGCCTCGTATATGACGAAAAACTCTCTTTAATTCCGTTATTTTATCATTATCAATCAATCATCAATCAATGAATAGAATTTCCTAGAAAAATTTTAATGGATTATATTCTAGACATTCTTATGGAGTAGTCTAAAGCTTCGAAGATTTTGTCTGGAAAGTATTCCCGAGGGCTGTTACCCTCTCCGGCAAGCCTTTGGCAGCTTGATTTTTCTTTTTCTATACGCCATCACATCACTAAGGTCATTAATTTCTCTTGTGTGGTATGCACATTACACTGTGCGCTAGGCATGGGATATGGGTAGATTACCATTCACCGAGAACCCACTTCATACTTGGAAATAATGGAGCACTAGATTAGTTACCTAGATTAACTCCAGCTCTTTAATGTAGATCCTATTATTCCACTGTTTGTTGCAGACCGTTTGCTTTCCGTTTTCTTTAATAAATACTATTCGTGAGCATAGACTCAACACGGTGATTTTCCAATATTCTCTGTTCTTTGTTTACTGTGTATGCTCTGTTTTATTTATAATTTCAAGTTGGTATCAAAGCGGGGTAGTTCTGTATTCTTCTCAGAGTTTTGTTGTAGCCTGTCGCTGCTCAGTGAATCATGTTGCCGACCCTAGTAAGCTGAATCAGCGCCTTGAAGAGAAAGAGAAGCTGCAAAGAGAGATTTGTGGTGTGCGTATGAGCTTGTAGAGCCGGAGGAGCAGTCTCTTGTGCGTGAAGGACTCCATGGAGAGTTGTGTTTTTGTTGTGCGTGTGGTGCTGAGGGAACCGAGGAGTTACCGGGAGCAAGGCCGTTGCGTGGTGACTAGAGATTGAAGAGTTGATGCATAGGAAGAGTGAAAGCCTCGTGGGTGTTGTGAAGGAGATCATCCGCTGAGAGAAGTGGACGCAGAGGCAAGCAAGCCCAAGTTCAAATTTCTGGATTGTTGCAGACGTGTGCAGAAGCCGTTGAAGATCTGTAAGAACCAACTCCCTGAGGATTGAAGTGTGTTTCTAAAAACACGCGAACACTTCAAAAGATGTCGAATCCACTCGCAGAGGCCTACCTCAATGAAGCCAATAAACTAGATGGCTCAAATTTCATCAATTGGAAATTCAAAATGCAGACCTTGATGGAAGGTTATGGTATATGGACAATTCTGAAAGGTGATGAAGCGTAACCTGATGCAACTGCAGGTGCTACACTAGCACATAGCCAAGATTGGGATAAGTGCAAGAACAAAGCCATGGTATTATTGCGTATGTCTGTTAAAGATAACATAATTCCACATATTAGAGATGCTAAAACTTATGCTGCAACATGGACAGTGCTTAAAGATTTATATGAAACTAGCACCACAAATCGTATTCTTTTCCTGAAAACTCAATTACTAGGCATTAAAATGGATGGAAACGAATCTGTTAGTTCGTCCTTGGGTCGTATTAGAGAGGTGAAAGACAAGCTAGGAAATATAGGAGAAAAAGTTTCCAGTATTGATCTTGGCACAATTACCTTAAATGGTATGCTAGAAGACTATTAAATGTTTATAACAGGTCTCGCAGCAAGGGAGAAACCTCCTACTTTTGAAGAATTGACAAGTATTTTGCTGCAAGAGGAAGAAAGACACGCGAATTTAAAGCCCCAAAATTCAGACTTGGCATTATGGTCAAATAAGAGATTCTCAAGAGGGAGTTTGTCGTAGAAAAGGAAATTTCCAAGGTCGAATCAAGGTATGCCATCTAACAGGAATGAGTCAAAGAGTTGTTTTTATTGTGGTCAACCTAGACATCTTTTTAGAGACTGTCAGAAGAAGAAGAGTGATGAGGCTAGGAATAAAACTAGAAAACATACAGGTCATTTTGCAGATGATTCTTTAGCACATGATCTCAGATTGTTTAATCCTAGTGATGTTACTGATGAAACCCCTAATTTTGATTCATGGGATCTTAGACTGTTTGTGTCTAATGATGCTTTATCTGTTAAAATTGATGATTCTGATACCTGGTTTGTGGATTCTAGAGCATCAATACATATTACATGTAATAAGAAGTGGTATACTAATTTTAAAGAAAAACGGAATGGTGCCAGCATATACCTTGGAGATGACTGCGCTCATTAGATCAAGGGATACGAAGATATTCCAGTAACATTGTCGAATGGTATTGTTCGTCACATTCACAATGTTGTGTATGTGCCAAGGATAAAGAAAAACTTGATCTCTATATCCACCATTACAGATCAAAACCTGAAGGTTGAATTCTTCAAAAAATATTGCATAGTGAAGGATCTGTTGGACCAATACAGAACTATTGCAATGGGAGTTAGAGCAGGAGGACTATACAAGCTTGACGTTACCAGCAAAGAACATCATGCACTCATTTCTGCAACTATGCCAACAGAAAGTCTTTGGCATCAAAGGTATGGCCACATAAATCATCATGATTTATTGTTATTACTAAAACAAAATATGGTTGACGGTCTTCCCATGTTAAAGAATGAGAATGTTGCTTGTGAAGGATGTGCATTAGGAAAGATGCACAGAGATGAATTTCCCTCTAACTGTGATAGGAAAAAAAAAGATGTGTTAGATCTTGTGCATACTGATGTTTGCGGACCTATGCAGACGAGGTCTTTAGGAGGTGCATTTTACTTTCTGTTATTTATTGATGATTGCACAAGATACACATGGGTTTATTTTCTTAGAAGAAAAAGTGATGTTTTTGAGTACTTTAAAGAATTTAGAAACATGGTAGAAAAGCAAACAGAAAAATCCATCAAAATTCTTCGTTCAGATCAAGGGGGAGAGTATAAATCAGGGGACTTCATCAAATATTGCAAAGAAAATGGAATAGTACAGCAGTTCACAGTACCCAACACTCCACAGCAGAACCGAGTTGTTGAGAGGAAAAACAGAACTCTAGTAGAGTGTGCATGCAGTATGATGAAATGTAAGAATCTCTCGAATGCATTTTGGGCTGAATCCATAACTACTGTAGTCTATTTAAAGAATAAAAGTCCAACAAAGCGTCTTGATAATATTACTCCTTTCGAAGCCTTGTATGGTTCCAAACCTACAGTTCATAATTTGAAAATATTTGGGTGTATGGTGTTTGCACATATTCCAAAGGAGAATAGAAAGAAATTGGATGCTAAAGCCATTAAATGTATTTTCATAGAGTACGGTTCTGAATTTAAAGCATACAAACTGTTTGATCAATCTACTCACAAAGTATTTGCAAGTAGAGATGTACTTCTACACCAATTAGATGTTAAATCTGCATTTTTGAATGGTGAGTTAAAGGAGGAGGTTTACCTTACTCAACCTGAAGGGTTTGTGGAACATGGGCAAGAAAACTTAGTGTGTAAGTTAAAAAAAAGGCATTGTATGGACTAAAACAAGCACCTAGGTCATGGTATGAGAATATATACTCTTCTTTCTTCAACAGGGCTTTATGAGGAGCAAGAGTGATCCAAATCTGTATACCAAAGTTGATGAGCATGGGTATATAGTATTGATTTCCTTATATGTTGACGATTTAATAATTAGAGAAAATACAGAGAAATTAATAAATGAATTCAAGGAGCAGCTGTCACAAGTTTTTGAAATGAAAGACCTTGGTGAGTTACATTACTGCCCAGGTCTCGAAGTCTGGAGACATGCAGGCCAAACTTTTGTTTGTCAGAATAAGTATGTCAGAGATGTACTTAAGAGATTTAAAATGGATCAATGTAAATCTTCTACTATTCCCATGCAGCAGAATGTGAAACTTTCTTGTGAGGAGGTGAATGACACTTTGTACAGACAGATGGTGGGTAGTTTAAATTACCTCACCACAACCAAACCTGACATTGCATATTCTGTGAGTGTACTAAGTCAGTTTATGGCAAAACCTCAAGAAAGCCATTGGAATGCAGCAAAGGCGATACTCAGGTATCTAAAAGGAACACTTGATTATGGTATTAAATATACTGATGCATCTCTTGTTGAGTTGACAAATTACTCAGACTCTGATTGGGCCGGCAATCCGGATGATCGAAGATCTACCACTGGATATGCATTTAGCATTGGATCCAGAATTGTTTCATGGAGCAGTAAAAAGTAGCCTACTATATCTCTGTGTTCTACTGAAGCAGAATACAAAGCCTTGTGTGCAGCAACCTGTGAAGCTATTTGGATGAGAAGACTTCTTCAAGACGTTGGGGAAGAACCAAAGGAACCTACAGTAATCAAATGTGATAATCAAAGCTCAATCAAGCTAGCGAATAATTCGATTTTTCATGCAAGGACAAAGCATGTTGATGCTCAATTTCATTTTGTTAGAGAAAAGTTGCAGTCCAATGAGATAGATCTTATATATTGTTATACTTGTGAAAACACTGCTGATATTTTCACAAAACCTCTTGGAAAGGTTAAATTTGAGTTGTTTAGGGAGATATTAGGTGTAGCAGTCAATCCATTCTTCATTAAGGAGAGACTTGGAAATAATGGAGACTAGATTAGTTATCTAGATTAACTCCAGCTCTTTAATGTAGATCTTATTATTCCGTTGTTTGTTGCAGACCGTTTGCTTTAATAAATACTGTTTGTGAGCATAGACCCAACACGGTGATTTTCCAATATTCTCTGTTCTTTGTTTACTGTGTATGCTCTGTTTTCTTTCTAATTTCAAGTTTCATGACAACAACTTGTTCTTTGTTTACTGTTTATGCTCTGTTTTCTTTCTAATTTCAAGTTTCATGACAACAACTTTTTCTGGTTTCACGTCAGAAACCGTTTCATGACCCATAGCTCTCTATGAATGCGACCTTCCCACATAATTTGAATTTGAATTTCAGTATCCAGCCTTGCCGCCCCTTGCAGCCATTTGAATTTGAATTTACTATCCAGCCTTGCTCTCAAACACCTGTTATGTAGCTGATTTGTGTTCAGTTGGGTGCTGAACATCTGCTTTAGTCATTCATACACAGGTCCAGTTGATATTGATTCCCCAACACAATCATCTGATGTTTTTTTTCAATCCCCCACCTGCGTTGAAAGAAAATCAAAGTTACTTTCTGACTAGCACAAGGCATGAGGATGACATTGGATGCGGTTTGGTTTCGGCACGAAAGTTTTGTTAAGACAATGCCAGATACTTTAATAAGGAGACACACAGGTAGTTACTTGAAACGAATGTTGTAGTTACTTGAAGAGCATGGAGCAACATCATTCTTTCAAATGAGAGTTTTATTGGCACCATGGATTTTTTTGCTTATTTTCCTAAAATCTACCAATTTTGATTTCTCACTCACCCGTGACTGGTAAGGTACGTGACAATTTAGCAATTTTAACCATTTGTTATCTTGAATCTTTCATTGGAATGATTTTCTAATATATGGTGGAGTAATATTTTGTTAAGAGATTATACGAGGGATTCTATGGATAAGAAGGTGCTAATAAGTTTCTTGTCATCCACAAGAGCGATAGCATCAATGTTGTTCACGGAAAGGCAAGAGGAGATGATATGGAACTAGCATGACGATCCATCTCTATAATTTTCCCAACATAAGTGGTTGCCTTGTTATATATCTGAGCCATGGGAATGGAACCCATTTGCATCCAGCCCTATGTTTCTAAACGGTGGTCTCTCATGGGTGTAATAGCAGTGCTACAAATGATTGTGATGATCCGTTATGAAAGAACCTATGGCCTTGGTGGAGATGGATCCTACACATATGCATGATGTCAAGGAAGCTTCGTATAATTCAAATGTAATTTGGAGAAAGTTCTTGGTTCAGGGCATATTTTATTTACTATTATTTTTTATTTATTTACTGAAAGTTGTAGTTGTAATGCTATTTCCCAGTCAGTCAATTACAATGGACAACAAATGTCTTGAAAATACTTATTTAATTGTTGGGCAACTGAATATGCCATCTAATTAATAGGATTGGACACTAAATTAAGATAGTATACCCATTTTGAACTTTGTAAAAAAATGTATAACTTCACATAAGATCTTATTTGCCTTCAATCTTCTAGATTTTCACGTTGGTGTTTGCAGAATATGTTGCCATGAATTTACAATTAAGGATTTGCAGAAGTTCTGCCATCGAATTTCGTAATGGGGATAGTAGGTTAAAATGCGGCAGGTATGGATAGTAGTCATTGTGCACTTGGTTTTTAGGTGAATAAGAAAGCATTGTAAAGGTCTAAATATGATGTAATAAGGAAAGTTGAAGTATGTATAATTTTATAAGGAATCAGTTTCTTTTTAGAATTAAACACATAGATAATGTATATTTACAACCATAAAACTTCATCAGTTATTTAACTAGGGACGATTTTGATTTTTCGGCTGATTTTTCGTCTGAATATGGTGAATTTAACTCACAAAATCTTGTAATGTTTGTTTTTTGTTAGGCGATTTTAAGTGCAAAAATGAAATCACTTGACACGAAAACCTCCAGTCACCCATACTCTGTAAGATCTAGCAATGTTTTTGCATGTTTTGAAAATTTAGTAAAGATTTATAGCTAGAAACTGGTAAAAAACAGCCTAAAATAGAGCAAAAGTAGTCCCTGGTTAGACAACTGGATTATAAACTACATGGACTTGGAAGTCATGGGCGGCGACAGGAGGACGAGGGACCACAATGACGAAGCGTTAACGAGGAGCTAAAACAGAGATGGAGTGGGGACAACGTTGTCACCATAGGCGAGGGAATCCGATGTTTCGTATGGGAAAATCGTCTCCTAGTTACACAAATTCTTCAATATGTACTTTGTATTAGTGCATTTAATGTTTTTTTATGGAGAGATATGAAGTGTTGGATCTAATATAACAACCAATCTAATGGTTCATAATCTTGCAGTGACATCATTAAATGCACTTTTGGAAGGTGCATTATTAAACATCCTAAAAAATATGGATAATCGTACAATGCAGATGCATTATTCAACTTTTTTTAGTATATTTTTTGGGTTGTTTTGTTCGAGTTCTTATTGAAAATCTTCAAAAAAATCTTAAAATCACATATATTAGTTGTGGAAATTGCATAATCTGAGCGTTGTAAGAGCATTTCAAGGTGCTCAATAAATATATGTATTCAAAAACATAATTTAAATGATTCAAATTTTAGATTTTATTAGAAAAAAAATTATTAAACTTTGACAAAAAAAACTATTGAAAATTTCAAAACATAAAATAAATAAACTATTCCATTTTGTATTCTATAGTTTCATATAAAGTTATAATTCAAATATATAAATATCTTACATGGTTGATTTAAAACGTAAAGAAAAGAGTTTCTTCCATTAGTGAGTTAAATGATAAACAAAAGAGTGTATTTAAAATATAATTTTATAAAAAAATCATATTATAAAATACCATGTTTTGTTAACAGGTTTAATAAATATAACTACTACGGCATATAACCGTCTTTAAGCATGGTATGTGTCCCATTGTTCGAACAATGGGTTTAATTGATCCAAAGAATAGTAAACATCTTTCGAAATAGAGCCCTTGGACACATTTCCAAGGAAATTATTGTGAAACCACTTGTGTTTTATATGTAATATTTCTTGCCCATGTTGTATGTGGAATGTTTTTCTTTAATGAAAGCATTTACATGCAACTCAAGTGTGCTTAGTTTCAAGTGTGTGATTGGTTCTTTTATTTCATATCTTTACTTAGTTTCAAAGTTATTATTTTCTAATTAAGGAGAACAATGATTATTGATATTTGAAATTATGTAATTAAGATTTCTAATTATAAACATAATAATTGGAATTTTAGTATGTACATTAATTTTTGGGTTGCTGAAATTGTATTTGAAGAAATTGTGAGTTTTAATTAATGAAATGGGATTAATATTTGTTGAAATTGGACCTTGTGATATTTAAAATTGTAATCTTAACTTGTTGAAATTACAATTTCTATTTCTTCTAGTGTAATTTTTAATTGTTGAAATGGAAATTTATATAGACCATCATATAGTTGATTAAAATTTACAACAATAGATTTTTCTAATACTTTGTTTTCTTAAATATAGCAATACCACATTACTTTGTTCAATTTAAAATAGTTAGATTTAAAAAAGAATTTATATTAAATTATTTAATATGAATAAATAAGATTATAAAAAAGCAATCCTAAAATAAAATAAAATAAGTATGATGTAACAACGTAGATTCATTATCAAATATTTTTCAAATTCCTTCACAAACATATTTATGCTATTTTATAGTTATCAATTGGTTTGAAGTCACTTTAGTTGGTTAAAACACCTTAAACATTAATTGCAATCTTGTAAATGTTCTCTTTGGTCATGTTTACTTGCCTTGGATGGATAAGGAGGTTCTTGATGTTGATCATATTTGCTTGAATCAGTCTATGGTTGATGTTGTCATGGAGGTAACTTTGTCCCCTCTTGTGAGACAGGATTTCGTTGGTCCCTGTGAGACATATGTTTTACCCTTCCTTGCTATGGCTATTGAGACCTTAAAATCCTTATGCCTCTCACCTATTTCCCTTTTTTATCATGGTCTTGTTTTTATATATCCGAATTTGGGGGAGCCTTTTGTTTATCCTCTAACTGGTGAATCTTTATTGTGTGTTGCTCCTTTTTTAAATCACAATCAGGGTGGTTTAGGGTTTGTCTCTCCTAAAAAGGATTCTCCCCCTAAAGTCGAAGGTTATTTTATGAGATCGTGCTCTAAATATCCTTCGACTGGTAAACTTGAAGTTGTTGGGAGTCCTATTTTATCTGGGCATATTGTTAGTAATCTGCTTTTGAAGGAGTCTTGTGCATATAATCTTTCTTTAGGTTCGGCGGGGCTTGTTTGTTCTTTTGGTCGACTTTCTAGGGCGTTTAGAGAAAGGGATGCCTCTAAATTTGTTTCGTAATGCTTGTTCTTTCCCTTAATTGCGGTGGTTTAGCTAGTTTACCCAAAAAACTTGCACTCTGAAGATTGGTAAGGATCAACATCTGGATGTTGTGTTTTTACAGGAAAGTATGTCTCATGGACATATTATTGTTGCGGAGTTGGAGTTACTGTTAAAAGGTTGGAAGTTTTATTATGTGGATGCAAAAGACAAATTTGGTGGTTTATTGTTGGGTTGGAAGGTTAATTGCTTTCATTTCTTGAATGCTTGGGTGGTCGTTTCTGCTATTAGTGTATTTCTTTATTCTATTGAATTCAAGATGCCTTTCTGGTTTGTTAATATCTATGGTCCTTATATGAAGCGGGAAGGTTTTTGGAATAATTAGTTTTCTAAAGTCTACATCAAGAAATCAAACGTTATTTTAGGTTGGGATTTGAATTTTTCCTTGGGGTTTTCTGAGATCTGGGGGCCTAGGACTCGTGTGGATAATATATCTGATTTTTTTACATTAAAATTGGTTGAACATAGATTTGTGGATATTGAGCCTTCTATTTTACTTCCCACCTGGTCAAATAGAAGGGTTGGACCTGATAGTATTTGTAAGAGACTTGATAGAGTCCTTGTTTCTGCTGATTATTGGAGAAGGATTTTAGATTTCGTGAATGGGTTGGTCATGGTGGTGATTCAAATCATCACTCGGTTCTGTTTCAGATAAACAATGGTGAATGTAAGCCTCATTCTCCTTTTAAGTTTAATGCTCATTGGCTAAAGGACGAGAGCTTTTTCACCTTATTGAAGGATACTTGGAAAGTTTATAAGGATAACTCTCTGGTTTCTCTTGCTTCTCGTTTTGCTGAAAATTTAAAAAATATTGAAGAAGTTTCAATACGTTGGCCTGTTCAAAAACTTGAAAAGGATTTGAAGGATTTATTGGTCATTGAACATCAGTTGGCTGATGTAACAACTCCAAAATTTCATAATAATAATAATAATAAAATGAAGGTCTAACTATGATTACATAATGCAAACAAATCATATTAACCCTTTCATTTATCATTAAACTTGAGTTAGTGTTTTATCTCATGACCTCTAGTTACGACAACTTTTAAAAATGCAACTTACCGATATATTGAAATAGTTTACTTGTTGTTCAAGTCGTAAAAGGTAAATCATGTTTATTTATTGACAGTTATAGCTGAATGCCTACTTGTTATGTTTTAAGGTACTTTCCCATCCTATTGTGATGCTATGAGTATGGGTTTACAAGTCTTACTTAGCTCTGAAGCTAACACAAGACCACATATTTTTTTGTGCAGGTTTAGTAGTCGAGAGCTTAACCTTGTGTTGGTAACACATAACAATCCTAGCTAAAACAACAAGGGATCTTCTAAGCCAAGGGAAAATCAAACTTCCCCTAAGTACTAAACTAAGTGCTTGACTAAACAATGTTTCTTCCTACCATATGATAAAACAACATAACGATAATGTAATGGAATTAGAAGTGATACACGATGGTATTCGAAACTATGCAGTTTGGGTAAAAATTAAAATCTTTGTGGCTTTAATGGTGCCATGTGAATTCATAAGGATTTCCAGCTGGAAGTACTGCACTCATTGAAAAACCCTAGGGGTTTTATTGTGCCTCGTATTTTGTTACCTGTCAGGAGTTAATGTGCTTCATATTTTGTTGTTTTGTTGTGGTGAAGCTCTGTCTTTGCACTGTGAAGGTGGTGATGAAAAAATATGATCCTTTTAGCCTTCAGGCTCTCGACCTCTTCTCAACCTGTGACACACCTAAAACTTGTTTTTTTTTTTGCACCAGTCTGTTGCAACAGTTTGACTCTTTGGATAGCATGTGGTTTTCTCTTCAACGTTAGTTTGCGTGGGTTGTCTGCAAGGCCTTCGTTGCCATCGTCGAACTTGCAAGGTAAGTCACCTTTGGTTTTGTTTATGTTCTTTGTTGTTTTAATATGTGTTTTAAAATCTATAATTTGACCTCTGTATTGTTTGTTTGCAGGAGGTTTCGAACAGTGTCCATTGCGTTGGAGAAGAGCCTGCCTCTGCAAAGAAAGGAACCCTTGTTTCGACAACACCTGTACCTTGCACTCCTTACTCCTTGTGGAACTATGGCTTGTGGCTCTATGGCTCCATGGCTTTGTGACTATGTGGCAAGCGTTTTCCTAGATTGAAGTTATTCTCATGTTTTCTTTCATTGACAACGGTAAACCCTCTTTGCGGTTTTGCCTTGAGGCATTGAAAGATAGTTTTGTAGAACGTATCCTTCCAACCATGGAGTCAAAGGGACTATAATGTAATGTGTTTATTTAATTTTCTATGGATTCTAGCTCTTACAGATCTTTGTGAACAAAATGTTTAAGATTGTTAAAAAAATGCAACAGGCTGCTAGCCTGCGTGGGAAGATATATCGAGCGTTTTTCAATTTAAAGTATCTCTATAACGTTAACTATTTTAAACCTTCAGTTTGGCCCAGTGATGGTTATTCTGGGTTTTGTTCTAATTACACAGTTATTTTGGTGTTTGAAATGTTAATATTACTATGTAGATTGTAAATGTTTTGATTTTCGATATAAGAAATCCCGTGAGGGTTTTTACTGCACTTTGGTAAATTTAAATTCGTGAGGCCATTGCACTATGTAGTTCATTTTTAAATTTATGGTATTGCTCTGTCAATCGAATGGTAGGATGAAGTTATTTGGAGTGGTAAGGATTTTTGCGTTGAATTGTGGACAGACCTGCCCTTATGGGATTCGAAATCTTGTTCTAATAGATTAGTGGTTTGGAAATTTTAATAAGTAGTATTACTATTGTGTGAAGAAATCGATGGATAGCTTATAATTTTGGCTATGACCTTTATCTATTTGGATTTCTGATAAAGTTAAGTATATTTAAACTGTTGTTTTGGCTGAATAGCCTCGACAGGATTTGATATGGTGACCTGTTGATTACTATACTTGTTTAATTTTGTTGGTCATTGCAGATTTTTCCAAGGTTTAGTTACTGTATTTTTAAATTATTATTTTAAAACCCTGGCTTATTCTAAGTAAATGGTTTAAGTCATTCGGATAGATTCGAGTTATGGCTTACCATAAAATTATTGAGCCTTTCGACCATATTATAATAATATTGTGAATATAGATATATATACATATAATTGTTTAAAACCCTAAATTAACTTTGGTGGAAAATCTAAGCCTTTCGGTTGTAATGGAAATTTTCGATAATAGGCCCTTAGTAAGGATAATACTAGTGGAAACTTTTACAGGTAACTTTGTCCTTAAATAATTTTTATTAGATACATGACTTGTCGGTTTTATGAATTACATATAATGTACTATCCTAGATAATTTTATTAGCTAATAAAATATTACAAGAGTTAATTCGATTTCAAGGTTCACTTAACAATGATTACAGTAATCTATGAATGTAATGAGATAAAGCTTTAGGAAAAATAGTAATATAAACTTAGAGAATGGTTATGATATTATATGTAAATACAAACACATTTTATCTTACAGAACATTACGATAATCTACAGTTTTCCATTTAACTTTATGGAAAGAAAAACGGTAGCATCCTTTACAATAATACTCAAAAAATAAGATCTTCCTAACCTATTCCAATTCAGTAATGATTAATTAGTTCAAAGAATTCCTTAACATTTCTAAACCTGCAAAATAAAGATATAGATAATAAACCAAATGGATTAGAACCTGGATAATTGCAGAAGGGGTATAAACACCTAAAGAAGATCGTTCCTCCCAACCATCTCCTGAAAGAAGCCAAGATCACTTGCTTTAGAACCCTCAAGCCTATTCACTAAACCACCAGGACGATGGTGTTGTGTAGTAGCCCACATAGAAATCTCTTCAACTTAGCAACTCACTAGTAGAATTAACTCTCAACAATTTCACTTTAGTTATCCCCTCATCAAATTCCTCTTGTGTGCCTGACTTTTCAGTTTACAACAATTCACAAGGGTCTAATCACTTGGAATAGAATGTAATGAGCCTCCTGCTCAATTCGATGGTATTTATAAGATTTCTTAGGTATTTGGGTCAGTTTTGTAATTAAATGAGCCACCTGCTCAGCTCCTCTTCTCAGGGAATATGACCACATTTTTAGGGATTTTTCCTCTTGCAACAGCTAGAAAGTGAAATGCTAGTGCTACCACTTGCCATTTATCCTTCTACAATTGCTCATTCCTCCTTGTCGATTAGTGAACACTCTTCAATGGTCTTCTTTGGATAGGTGTCTCTCCTTTTTTTAATTATTTAAATAAATAAATATTCAATTACAATCATCCTTGACCATCCTTGGTCATAAAAACTTTACAATAAATTTTATCATAATGTTTTCTCAAATAAATAAAAATATGTTTTTTTTCAGTTCTAGGTGGGTTAGAGATGATTCTTTTAATCGAGTTGGTTTTGGGTTTTTCTCTGAGGAGGATAAGGTTAATCTTCTTGCTTTGCAAGCTCATAAACAGAATATCCTTTTAGATCATGAGAACGTTGCTCATTAGAAAAGTCTTTCCTTGTGGCTTACTTGTGGTGATGATAATACTTCGTTTTTTCATAAGTTTGCCAATTTTAGGAAAAATGTTAACTCCATTTGGAAGATTGTTGATGACCATGGAAATATGATTGAAGGTTTTGACAATATTGTTGCTGCTGGGGTTAATCATTTTGGGACACTTTTTCATGAGTACAATAATCTCTCTTTACCTGATATAATGGACATTGCTCTAAATTTCCCCTCCTTTGTTTCTGAAGAGGATAATGTTGATCTTATTACCTCTGTTACCATCATTGAACTTCAAGATGTCCTGGCCCTTTATAAAAATGATAAAATATCGAGCCCAGATGGGATTCCTGTTGAGGTTTATAGGGCTCATTTTGATGTTCTGGGCATGGATTTACTTCATGTTGTTGATGATAACAAGAGAAGTGGTAAAATACCTATTGTTTTTAACACTACTTTGATTGCTTTAATCCCTAAATATGATTCTCCTAATACTTTTGAGTATTTTAGGCCTATTTCTTTATGCAATTGTATCTACAAGATTATTGGCAAGGTTATTTCTACTCGTATTAAGAAGATTTTATGTAACTATATCTCTGGGAAGAAATTCGGGACGTTTCTTCCTAGGAGGTAGATTCATGATGTTGTGGGGGGTATTCAAGAAGGGATGCATACTATACAAAGCAAGCATCTTAAGGTGGTGGTTTTAAAAATTGACCTCTCCAAGGAATATGACCAGGTGAACTGGAATTATCTCCGGGTCATTCTTACTCATATGGGTTTTGTTGTGCCCTTTTCTTCCATGGGTGATGGAAAGTCTTTTCTCTGTATCCTTTTCCATCCTTATTAATGGCGTTGCTTCTTGTTTTTTTAGAACTAGTCATGGCTTTTAGCAAGGTTTTCCTTTAGCATCCTTGTTATTTCTTATTGTTGTTGAAGGCCTTGGTAGAGTTATCCTTGGTGCTAGGGATCATGGAGATCTTCATGGGCTTCCTTTTGGAAATGGGATTTTTTTAACACACATTCTCTTTGTTAATGATCTTGTTATGGTCATTGATGGTTATAATAAGTCTTTATTGACTTTGAATGGTGTTTTGAGTTGTTTCTGTAGGGATTCTTGGATGTTATTAATGATGATAAATCAACCCTACTTTATGATGGTTTGGATATGTTTGATTTAAATAAGCTCAGGAACGTCTTTTCTTTTTCGATGGCTAAAATTGAAATGGGATTGAAGTATCTTGGCTTTCATCTGAAACCTTGCAGATATTTTATTAAGGACTGGGACTAGTTGGTTGCCAAAGTTGAGAACTAGATTACAAATTGGAGCCACCATTGGTTGTCTAAAGGAGGAGAGTTGGTTTTGGTTAAAAATTTTCTTGAGGTTATTCATGTCCATTGGATGCATTTCTGGATTCCTTTGGGTATCATTGAAAAGACCAGGAAGATTTGCTTTAAGTTCTTATGGTCCGTCAATCTTGAACATTTTGGTTTAGCCTGGACTTCTTGGAAGACTTTGGCTTGCCCAAACTTTCTCATTGGTTGGGGTTTAAAAATTCCTGGTTTTTTCTCAAAAGCTCTTGCAGCCAAGAGTGCATGGAATATTGTTCATGGATATGGTTTGTGGGTACAGATTGTTATTCAGAAATATATTTGGCCTTTGTCTTTGTCTGATTGGATTAGAATCTCTTCAAAACAGAGAAGGAATATTACTATCTATTGGAAATTAGTATTAATGTCTTTTGATTTAATTGGAGATGGTGTTGTTTGGAAGGTTGGTAATGGGGTTGTTGTGTGTCTTGATTCTGATCCCTGGGTTGGATGTAAGTGGAGACATATTTTACCTCCACATATGATTGACATTTTACATCACAATGGTTTTTAATTTCTTAATGATGTTGATAATCCCGGGTCTTCTATTTTGTTGGATCAAGGTTGGCTTTCTTCTTATAATGTCAGTATAGTGGATATTCAGGATTTTTTTATTTGGAATGGTTATATTTCTATTCGTAATGCCAAAAACATTAGGTTATCTTATTATGTTGATGGGTTGGTTTGGATCCATTCAAAATCTAGGAAATACTCACCAAAAGTTGGTTATTCTCAGTTGATCAAGGATAGGGTTAATGATGGAATTATTTGGTGGTGGAAAGCGGTCTGGAAATTTAAATGCCCACTTAAGTCTAAAGGTTTTTACTTTCTAATAAATCCTTAAATTGGGATGTTTCATAAAGAAGGATTCATTTTTTTAATTTTCCTACATGTAACCACAAATCCCATCGACATGTAAACCAAGTTTTTTATATGAAAAACCTAATGAATGTGCTCCAACTGCCACGTACTCACAATTAACTCAAATTCCTACACTATTATTTCCTTTAGGACAACGATCCAATTCCCAAAGAAATCCACCCACATTTAATACAAAGTCCTTCCAAATACTGGAGAAGATAAGACTATTATCAAGCCGTTTATCCCATTGTAGAATAGGAAAACCATAAAGTTGAGGCATAACCATTGAAGGAAGACTTATTACCCTCAATTTCAGAATCACTAAATTTGGCATTTTGGATATTCACCCATGTCTGGTGCCACTTCAAAAAACCATGTAATCATTTGATTATGCAAGGTGTCTTTTACTCAATTTTTTTATTTCATTTAAATATTGTGTTTTTGTAGGTTACACTTACATATGTTTCTAATGCTAGGTGCAAATTTTAATATTTGTAAACTCCCCTTTAATAAATAATTCTTATTGTCCATCAAGAGACGAAGTTGTATCATTGAGTATGTTGTTAATGTTTGATTTTGATCTTGGATATGAGAAAATTGTTAGGAATGTTTTTTGGGTCTTCATAGACCTATATTTATTTAATGATATTTGTGTTTTGATCTGCACTTATAGATTTAACATAGATTTAACATAGCATCGTCTTAAAACACATTTATTAAAACGGTGTGCTTGATCATCTAAACCATGTTCTAGTAGTGATGTTCCTTGGTTGTGAAACATGTTAGGTAGAAATGTCAGAACATATAACTTTGTTATGAGGGTAAGTTAAAAGTTAACATCACAGATTGCATTGTTATTAGGTGTGTGAAAATAGCACAGATTGCAATTTGCTGATGTTGTGTCTAAACATGTGACAGATAGAGAAAAACAATAGGATATGTGTTGAGGTGGTGTAGCATCTCTTAGAATCTTGTTAATATATTTCTAGATAGACTAATTTGTAAATTAACATTTAAGATATAAAATAATTATTCAAATTTGATAACACTAGGAATTATTAGGTGTTGCACAACAACCTACATTTCTCCCATAATTTTTAAAAGGGTGCTAGCTCAATGGTAGAGTATCTACATTATGAAGTAGAAGATTGGTGGTTTCATTCCATTGTACCCTAACATAAATGTTTTTAATATATTGTTTTATATATTCTCCTTATATAGATAAAAGTGATATTGTCTCTAGATCGACAATACAATTTTTTTATTATCTCAACTTGAGACAATATGCTCTATAATTGATGTATTCTATATTGTCTCTATAGAGACAACAATTTAAGAGAATAATTTAAGACATTCGCTTAAAGACAATTCACAACTTTTGTTTTAAGATATTGTCTTAAAACTCCCATCTATGTAGTAGTGATGTTAGTCACATTGGCATGTGCATCATATATATTTTAACGTTGATAGGTGCGCTGGTCGAAATCAAGCCAACCCATTTACAAAGGGACGGATTTAAAGTCGTGGCTTGAAATATGTTGCTGGGAAGGATTGGAATTTTGCATTAGCATGGATTAAATTTTCCAGTTTTAGTTTCACATTGATACGTTTACCTCATTTATTGACACCCTTAACTAATATAATATTATTTCATTTAAATAGGAAGTTTAATGGCTCCCCACAGGGATGAGATAGCAAGATGGTAGTAAGGAAACTTTAAAAATTTCATGGTTTGGTTTATCTTCGAAGACTCACATGGGACGCCCGGATCATTATTAAGAATACTATAAAATATGAATAAATTATTTTTTTGGTTTGTCTTCTTCAAGCTATTTTATTTATCTAGTTAAACTATTTAATATTAAAATGTATAAAGATGTTGGTTAAACTATTTTATTTAACATAAATAAAACAAACAATTTTATTTAGAATTATAATTATTCATTAAAATATTGCATTTCAAAATTTTAATATGAATAAGTATATAATTATAATTATAATTATTTAATAAAATATTAAATTTTGTTTTGTTTTAATGAGCACATCATTGAACTTATAGGTTATTTTATAAAACATTCAATTAAAAACATAACCACCAATATTCCATATATATATGAAGAACAAGTGTCCTCGGACACATAACTTTATTCATAAGGAAAAGAGTAATTACATCACACTCATAAAAAACTTTTAACATCTCATAGAGAAGAGATCTTGTTTATATAGCCCAATCCTAGACTAGAAAGTAGGAAGACAACCAATCATATAATCACACGGAAATGATAGGTGTCATTTACAAAGAATCAGTCCTATTCAAATTCTAATTTCTCACTAAACTAATTTATTCTTTAATATAATTATAGAAAATACCTAGAATATAAACTATAAACTTAGGATTAAGAGGTCTAACATTCCCCCCTTTAATCTGAAAGTTCATATTTACAAATGTCAAGTTCATCTTTGAACTTAGTGAATTTTATTCTACCAAGTGGCTTGGTTAAAATATATGAAGTTGGATCTTTCATAAGCTTGCATCTGTGTGTAAATGAAAAATCTTCCTGAAAAAACGTTAAGTCTGGGTTTTGAATGCTTCATCTGAAATGAACTTGAAGAGAGATGAAATTCTGGAGTTAACAGTTGCCATGTTTGAACATTCCCTGTCTGCTTGACAATTCCATCATTTGCCAAGAAATTTAGCTAGAAGAGGTTCGTGTCTTCTGCTAATTGGTGAAAATATAGTGTCACCATCTACAAAATTTTGTTTCCCATTTGACAATTTGAAGTCTGTCATTTACAATATTTTCCCCATCTTCATAGTAGTGTATCAGAGTCTTCCATCTACAGACTTGTATCCATATTCAGAGTCTTCCATCTACAGACTTTTGTTGTCAAAACTTGAAGAATGACAACCATTATCAATATTTCCCCCTTTGTCATCTGAAAGGTGAGAAGATATGGGTTTTCATGTGGGCTACCTTGAACCATTTCACCATTGTGTCATTTATATTTAAATACCCCCCCCCCCCCTTAATATGCAAAGAGTACCATTTAGATTTCAACTCAAAGTGGGCATGTGGAAACATCCACATGTTATCTCATCCCGTGAGGGCTATGCTCAAAAGCTATGCCATAAGGGGACCACTGGAGTTATACTCTATGAGGTACAAAAATACTTTATGCTACAAGATGAGTCTTTACTCGAGATTGTACTCTTCGATAACACTGATGTAATTTCTTGGTTGTTGATGTCCATTGCCAAGGATTGATTCACCCATAGTGAATCTTTAATCTTGTAGACTTATTTCTCTTTGAACATTTTTATTATGCATGATTACATTTTCCACAATGCTAACAATGATGGAGATCAAAGCATTGATATTCCATATGACCAACTCTTTGGCAATATTGGCACTTAACACTTTGACACTTAACTGGAATAGGTGAAGTCAAATTTTCATGAAGGAATCCGACAATCACAAATTGAATTGGTTTGGAGTAGTATGGAATATGAAAAGTCAAATCCTTTTCATATCTGAGTCATGTTCTGTGCTTGTTGTTAATAATTTCTTCCCAAGGTATGATGATGGGCTTGGAAAGAGTGTTCTATATCAATTGTTTTGAAGTCTGTGAAGTTTGATTCGTTGCATAATGTTGCATCATTGAAATGTTTTCTTCATTGAACTCAAAAGAAAACGCTTGAACTATAGGTTCATAGATAGATTCATTTTCATTGGATACTACTTTTGTATTTGGCCCACTGAATTTATGTTGCACTCTTTATTGATCTAAAATATCATCATAGAAAGGATTGTTCTGAACAAAAACTAGTTCAGAATGTTGTAGATGTTGGAGTTGATTGAAAACATCATCTTCAAAACTATTTATGAAGGATTCATTCTCATCACTAGATAATGAATCATCAGTCATAGTCTTTGTTTCACCAAGTTGTACTAGGTCATATGTATCACAAGTAACATAATTCATTTGCTTTTCAAGAAATTGTAGTTGAAGGAGTTTAATCACTTGCTCCTTCATTTCAAGTTGGTCTTGAAGTTTAATAACTTTATTTTCCAACTTTTCTAAGGCTTCTTGAAGTTCTTTGATTTTTTTATTATAATTTTGTAATTGGTTTCCTCCTTTACCCATTGTCACGATAGCTTGAACACGCTCGCTTGCTTATATGCCAATTTTAGGGTGATGTGCACAACCGATCATGCACCCAAAAATGTGTTTTTACAATGATCTTTTAACAATAGTGATTTAGACTCGAAGAATGGAGACTGTCGGGTTCAACCGAAAATGCCCGTAATTACAAATTCAACTTGACTTGATTTCAAAAAAGACAAGTAAACTTACAAAAAATGACTATTTCTAAGTTACGATTAATATTGATTTCATGGTTGAATTTTGATCTTTAACTTTGAATTCGTTGTCGATGTGTTGACTCCTTGATTAGTTGATTGTGCATTGCATGTGTTTAATCACATATGCTTGAATGATGAAACTTGATGTTTGTTTTTGCAAGTCTTTAACAAGTACTTTTATTTCCTTGAATTTCATATCAAATGTGATGAAGGTCAAGTGTAAAAAATAGACACAAAAGAGAAGAGAAATCATGCGGAACAACAAGTATCCAAAAATACATGCACCATACACAAGCAAAAAATGTCTTTGATCCCCCTATTCCAATTTCGGGACAGATCAAGAACACATCCACCACTAAAAATGATCTTTTATTAAAATCTTTGATACATTTATGCTTGACACTCCAAAGTTAAAATTGAGCACCGAATCAATGTGATGACAAATAGCTAGAGTAGATTGATGCCAATCACTGGAGGAAATTAGGGCAGAAACAATGGATGTTAGATCGTTGTGAGGGTGTGAGCACAAATCGCGCAAAGGAAATTTTTACCAGACTGCAAGTTCAAATCGTTGTTGCATTACACCATTCGTGGAATTAAGAGGGACATCACCAGATGAGTATATATCTTTTCACCAGATTTCCTAGTTGATTGCTAGCAGGAGGGCCACTTCAAGCTGCATGGAGAATTCAATTGCTGAGATGATCTCGACTTCACCAGAATGAGGGAATTTCACTACGTGGAGATACTGTTTGACTCCCACATGGACACGAATTGAAGGAATATCTTGAAGGAAAATCTTTGGCACTTGTTGCAAGAACTTGAAGGTAGATCATTGGAGGACATTGTTGCAGACATTTTTTATGATTTGGAGCTTGGAATCAACGCAACAATTGCACCATTTTGCTGAGAGGGGTCATTGCACCAGAGGAAAGATTTTGTTGGCCCGCAGGAACTTCTCTCAGGCCTCCCAAGATACACTGTTTCATTTCACCATTTTGCTTCAGATCGTGGATAGGTCGCTGCAATGTGATGCCCAGTTGGAGCTTCTTCAGATAAAGTTTACAGATAGGTGTACACATTTTTTATTATTAACTCAACACCATTACTTATTATCAACTTTCAAACTGAAACCTTCTCTAGATTTGTATTACTTAGATTTGTAGATTCCCGGGGTACACTCCAAGCACTTCATACAATCATTATCTCAGAACATTAGCTTCACATATTGAAATCTGGATTGATTCCTTGCATTTGCAGACACTTGAGTATAGATCTGAAGACAAAAATCACCTCCAGATTGCTTAGATCAAACTTTGGGTTGCGTGAAGGAGAATCATTGTCACAAACTGAGGATCATTATCACACTGTGATCACCAAACTGTGTTGATTTCTTTGATCAATGAGGATTATGCTTTAGTTCACAGGCCAAAGCCTATCTTATCGGCTACCTTGATCATGAGACATTTCACAGCTCACTGGATTTCTCTATTAGACTGGATGGATCGATCTCTTCAATGGATTTCTATGTTAGAAACACGATACACGTCTTTAAGGAAAATTCAATCTTTAAACATGTGTTTAAGGATGTAGGTGCTCGCCATTTGAATTTTTGTTTTTATGAATTGTGTGACCACTTTGGATTGTAAAAGAAATTCATTAATTTTTGTGTAAGATCATAGATCTATGGGTGTGAGAAAATAACCATCAGAAAAATTATTTATATATGATTCCAATCTCTTAGAATTTTCAAAACCCATATCTTTAATGATCCATAAACAGACCATCTCGATACAGTTTGTAGCAAATTGCAGATCGTACCCGTAGATCACACATCTCCTTACTCAATCGTTTCCTTGCATTTACCAGAATATTCAAGTATATCCAACAATAGTTGTTTGATTAGCAGAAAACTCACACACTCGCATGGTGTTAAACAAACAAGCTATGAACAACTATCATAGAAAATCATAACTCATCATCCATGGATGACTACCATGGAGAAATAAGGCCCGTAAGACCAAAGGAGCTCTGATACCAAATGAAGAATAAGTTTCCTCAGACACGTAACTTTATTGATAAGGAAAAGAGTAATTACATCACACTCATAAAACTCTCTTAACATCTCATAGATAAGAGAGCTTGTTTATATAGCTCAATCCTAGACTAGAAAGTAGGAAGACAACCAATCATATAATCACATGGTAATGATAGGTGTCATTTACAAAGAAGTTGTTTTATTCAAAGTCTAATTGCTCACTAAACTAATTTATTCTTTAATATAAATCTAAAAAATACCTAGAATATAAAACTTAAGATTAAGAGGTCTAATAATAGATATGTATGGTTCATTCTTCAAAGAATTATAGTGTTCTTTTAATATGTGTGTGTGTGTGTGCTCAATGTTTATCATTTCATAGTAATATAAGGTCAAACTCATAATTTTATACAAACACGTGTGCAAATCCAAATGCAATAAAATCTGTGTCGATTTTATTACTACTCAACTCTATTTCATGTAGTTCATTTGCACGTTCATTTGATAATTTGGCATCTTAAATAATGAATTGTACATTTGAATTCGTTGTGAAGTTGTTGGGGCTCAATTTTGGGCTTATCTACATGAAATTGGAGCGTATTTCATAAATATGTATTTTAACCCATGTTGCATCCTGTGACCTATCATTTTGGCATATTGCCTCTATTGTCAATGCCAAAATATAACTATCTCTGTAATTATGGGGAGGGATTAAGTTGCCTTTATAGATATATTGAAAGTCTTATAAGAATATGGTTTAACAAATTAATTTAAAATAAGCAAAAAATTTATATAATATATCAAATTATGATAAAATTTTAAGTTTAATTATTTTATTGATGGTAGGAAACTAGGGGTTGGATGGATACGAAACTTTGTGGCATATTTCTTCCTTTTTCGTTACAATTTTGTGGAAAAACTATCATATTTCTATTAACAATTGTTGTTAGCAACTTCAGTGACATTTCCACCTTATGGCTCTTCTTGTATATTGAATTTGTTAACTTACATTTGTAAAAAAATATTATAAAGATAACTTTATATATTAATATGTTGAATATTATGAAGATAAGTTTGAATATTATTATTGTATATTGAATTTGTTATTAAAATTTTAAAATTTAAATTTACATGTTTTATTTTAAAATTTGATTGTTAATGTTTTTATTGGATAGAAAACCATAACTTCATTTTCATTCCTATATATATGATCCCTTTAGCAACCATCATCAGGAAAATGGAATGTACATAAGAGAACCCTTCAAGTAAAGGACATGTCAAGTTATAGTATAAAGGTCACATCATGGAGGTCTTATGCAATAAACATAATCTAGAGCAATATGACATCACAAATAACTTTCAAATAATTACTATAAGGACTAGAAATGCTAGAAAAATAACAGGCTTCAATAAGATATCAATTACGATAACCTTTTCATCCCATATTTACATCAATCCCAATCTCAAAGAAAATCTAGATTTGAAAACCTGGTTTGAGAAACCAGTAACAAGCCTCCAGTGCTACTCATTATATGCACATGGTGCTTCAGGAGGGCATCCTTCCATATGAAAGAAATTGGGTGCTATAAAAAAAGAATGAATCAATATAGGCCCAGAACCTACATACATTTTAGTCAAGGAAACTATAGCTTCTATGCATACAGGCAATTGTTGGTATGATGTATGTCCTCTTACATTTAAAGACCAAAAGTGCAAACAGAAACTCACACCTATTTAGAATGGTGTCTATAATTTCTAAAGGTGCAATCAAAATGTCTATGAATGTGAATACAAGTACATTTTCCAATTTAGCATTGAAGACCAATCAAGAAAAATCAATGTAACTCTTCCAGAATGTCGCATAGCAACTTATCAACATGCCTACTGAGAAGTAGTTTGAATATGGATATGAAGGGAATACCAAAGAGACCACATACATATTTTCCAAGTTTTCCTTTAATACTTATTTGTTCAAACTGGTAATACATGAAGAAACAATTTTCCAAACTGTGTAACAACCCCCATTTTTACTACTTTATGAACACCCCATTTTACTAAATTTTAGGAGAAGTAAAAAAACACTCTTAGAATTCTTGAAGAGCTAGAATCTATGTAAACCTTTGGTATTATAACAACGGGTCCACGACTAAGATATTTTTGCTAAATAATATCTTAGTATATAAATGAACAAATTACCTTTACTTTATATATTTCCAAATCATATTTACTTCATGAAAACTAGTTAATTTTAAATACATATTACGACCAATCATGTTTTTAGATACACTTCCATGCATAATAGTTATAACCATTATACAAGTATTTTGAATTTAAATGTCAACTTTTGTGTTGTACTCTTTCTCTGTAATCCAAACAAGTGTATGGTAATCCTAGTACTACACTTTACCATGCATATCATTTTCAGAAATACAAAAGAAATCCATAAATCAGATATTTCAAATGCATTTTATGATAATATACTAAAAAAAACATAGGAATAGATCTTCCCAATGTATTCCCTTATAATCGAACCTTCTTTATCCATTCAACTAGATTATAAGTTTAAACTTTGATAAAATTTTATTTTTATTTTAACCTACTTCGATGCGCTAGACATGAACACACACTAATTCATTGCTTTGTTTTGTGTAAACTATATATTTTAAAATAATAATATCACCATGGTGCATGAGTTGTTTTAGGTTCCCTCGTGTGGGTTCGAGCAATAAAATGAAATGATTAATGTAACCTGAGTTTATATAAATAATAATAATAAAAAAATCTTTTATTACGTAATGTTGTAAGATATTACACTGTGCTTAGTCATAATGAAAATTAATGCTCTTGTATTTTCCTACCACACCATATAATTTTACATACATGAACATGTTGATGCATCATAATTTTACATACATGAACATGTTGGTGCATCATATATTCACATGTCTCTAGTATTATATTTGGGTGCACAAATATATGACAGTAGTTTTCAACACTTACGTAAACAATCAATTGTGACGTCGAAATTGATTAGAAATTATTGGAATAGTATTTTAAACCAAAAAACATTGGAATATCAATGCTTCGGAGGTTTATCAAAATTCTAACATCAAATATTGTTGCACCTGAAAAATCCACTGTTGCCTGATTACCCTTCAAAGAGCCTGGTCAAAGATTCTGATGATGACTTTTTTCTATCCTTGGGGAGACCGATGCTTCTACTCAGTTATGACAGAGTGCCATAGGTGCACTATCCTATTGAGTAAAGAGCGTTGGTGCATTTTATCTCTTGAAAATAGGCTTTGTCAGTGCTCTTTCCCTGTGAGCAAAGAGCGTCGACGTTGTTTCACCTTAAGCCAAAAGCATCGGTGAACTTAAAACATGAAAAAATAAGATTCTAGAAGCTTCCTTATGAAATCCTCCGTGGAGTGGTTCCTACTATCTAGGGAGAGATGGAATTCACCTTCGGGATCATATCCTATCCATTTCCTAAGTGAATATCATCTCATTTGTCCTATAAATGAAGCCTTCATGGAGTGAGTGGGGGGAGACCAAAGAAAGCATCCTTATGTTGTTGGACTAAGATCTGGTTTAGAGGTGAGTTTGAGTGAGTGTAGGTGTGAAGAGCTTGTTGTGAGTGAGGAGTGTTGTAAGTCCATTATGGAAGACAAAGCTAGAAACATGAAGGCTTTGGTTGTAGTTTTACCTTCTTTATTCATTAATACAAAAGTGTTCCCCTTTCCCATACTTGGATTGTGTCAATATCAATTAAATATTGTTAGATTCCTTGATCACTAGCATATATTGTTAATTTATGATGTTGCTCTCATCTTGTTGTGTTGTCTTTTGATATTGCTTTGCAGGTATTGAAGATTGCATCCAGAACATTGGAACAAGGGAAAAATCATTCAGATCTGCGGTATGAGAGTGGTTTTATGTTAAGTAAATTAACTATGTAGGGAAAGGATATGCTGCTATGGTTTTTTGTTCTATGCTCGTATCATACAAGGTAGAGGAACCAGTGGTGTCTGCACCGGTTGAAGAATTCTATGCAAAAAATTGGAAACCATACTGGGGATAGCTTAATCTAGTCACATCTGTGGCAGATCCATTCAAATATGGAGTAGATCCAGTTAGATCTACAACTGTTGGTAACTTTCTCACTTGTGAAATTTACATTTTCTTCCTTAACTCATTTCAGTGGATAAGGTGAGTGATCCATCTTTTTACTTTGTCAATTTCCTCTTTTGGAAGCTTCTTTTACTTCTATCAGTCCAGATCATTCCATTTTTTGGTTCCTTGTGCATATATCCAACTTTTTCTACTTATAGATCCACTGGGGCACTTAGCCCAATCTGACAGAGCGTTGTTGTGCCACAGGATCCTTTTTCCTCTTTACAGTCAATGCATTTTCTTAGTTTACATAGAGCGCCATTGATGCCTTGTTGCAGTGGACAAAGAGAGCCTACCTCCTGTCAGTGCTCTCGTGCAACCTTCTTCTGTGCATCGAGGTAGGTTCCCATACTGCCTACAATTTTTTTTTCGATGATTTTTATTTCTCTGAAAATTTCATGTGTGATTTTCTTGAGTGTTTGATTGTCGAGTATGGTGGTTTTTACAGTCTGATTCTCATTTGTTGAGCTTGGTTTCAAAACATTTATTTTCTCTTTTAGGTAAGGAGTCATAGTGAAAAGGAATTGTGTGAAATTACAGTCTTGGATTTTTTGTTTGTGTGGTCTATTCTATGAAGAGTTTATTTTGAAAAAGAAGATTTGTAGCTTCTCTTAAATCAGTTTACTTTAGTTGCTTTATGTTCTTTATGTTTCATAATTATATTCAAAAATACAAAAAGAAATTAGCTAGCTTGTCTTGTTTATATAGTTGCTTAGGAAAATCTCATTCTTAGCTTGCGTAAGTGTGTAGGCAGGTAGATATTTTTTGTGTAATTGAGAAAAATTAATTTTGGTAAACATTAGAGGCTCTATTTTATTTCCTTTATTCAAAGAATTAGAATTCTTATTGGTGAAAAAAAAATTGTGTTTGAAGAATTGCTTGTTAGGTCTTGAAAATTGATTTATTGAAATTAGCATGGAATTGGTTCTTTTGAAATAAGAAAGAAAAGTCTCTTCCTTACTCTAAATAGTTCTCATTAAAGGAAAAAGAAGTTGCATCACATATAGATTATAATCTGCATCTTGAAATATACCTCACAAACATTCATTAACCATTCAGATAAAATAAACGGTAGTTTGGGATAAAACTTATAGTAATTTGAGTGATAGGATAGATATGTGTTCCGACGTCTTAAAACATAGGAGTTTTTGTTTCATGCCTGCACTGCATCCTGGGATCGATGTGGTTCCTCCACATATCATCGATATATAGAATGGCCTTTCACATATCCTTGAGGTATATAGAAAGGTACTTCATGTACTCGATTGTATATCGGAGGGCCCCTTTCGAATGGTTCTACATTAGACATCACTAATACAGATTTGAGTTCCCGCGTACCTTGCGTATATCAAGAGACCCTTCTAGGATTCCTTAACCATCTGAGAAAATCATTTTAGCCGTATTGTTGGAGCAATACACCAACAATAGCACTCAGGGAGCTACTATGCACATGTTGTTCAGGAAAGGGTACGGTCCCAATCCTCCTTGTCGTGTTTCATTGTTGGACCCTGAGGTATATCACGAGTTGGGACAACTTGATAATCCTAGTGAGGAACCGGCTATATTCATCCCATCTTGTCATTTAATTCTACTTGTATCCTTAACTTGCGTAGGTTAGTTTGTGGGTGTTTTCTTCTTTTTTGAAACCTAGAGTAGACAGTCTCAGCCACCACCCTAGCTTACCAACTTGCAAGGCGTTCTTGTAGGTTGCAGGGTTTACCACCTAACTCTCCTTCCATGGAAGGAAACGAAGGAGAAACCATGGAACGACCAGCTTCTGCTGATGCTTGTATAGAAAATACTTCAGTTACTGGAACTAGAGAATAATTCTCTGTTTATTATAATCCTTTGGTCCAACTGCCTCATGTGGCTGACACAGCCTTTCACTTTCTAACGAAAGATCAAGACGATTCATCGAACCGGACATTCAATCACCCACCCAATGAAACCATATAGTTATAATATGGTCCAAATTCTCCTTTTTGGAGAACTTCCCTAGGCCAGTCCATTGCTAAATATGGAACTACTACAACTGAACTGGAGCCATCTATACTTACCCCTTTAAGACAACTCATTCAAAATGCTCCGTCGAGCATGGAGTTCTTCTAGAAATCTACTGATAATTTACAAAATATGGGAGATAATTTATGAAGAAGGAGTTTTTCTTCTCTTCCCCACCTCATGAGCACAACCCCATGCAGATACCATGTCATTTCATCACCTTGAGTAGCTCATGTCTCAGGGTCACCGGCCCAAAACTTGGTTACTCAAAATCCAACTCAAACCTCCACCCCCCCCCCCAACCCCACCCAGTCAAAACTCCCCATGAGTTCCTAATTCCCTGATAGTTTCTACACCTGGGGGGCATTCCCCGACCCAATTTGCATCACCTAATAGGGGAACCATTTCTAGTATGGGGCAGAATTTACCAAAGGGACCACCAGCAGTAAATACCCCTCCTCCTAATACCACTACAGTTGTACCTTCTTATCTAAAGGGAGGATCTTCATGGGTCCAACCCATCGTTAGTCTGCTTTCTTGAGAATATACTTATCCCGAGAATCAACCACCTACGGTTCATCAAGCTTATCAACCAGCACCGCTGGCGACAGTTTATCCCATAATTCCTTACCTCGAAAATGTTTTTATAACTTGGGGACAACTGAATTGGTCTAATGTCCCATCCTACGAAGGATATTTTGTAAACACTGCTAGAGGGTATGGAGGCCCACCGCATGGAGGACCCTTGAGAGGAACTGGAGGATATAGAGGACCTGGAGGATCCAAAGGACCTATTGGACCATCTGGAGGACCACCACCTGGAGGCCCACCACTAGGAGGGTCACCATCTGGACGACCTCCACCTAGAGGCCCACCATATGGAGGACCACCACCTGGAGGACCACCTTATGGAGGACCACCGTCTAGAGGACCCCCACCTTGAGGACCACCACCACCACCTCCTCCCGGAGGCTTGCCACCACCACCACCTTCTGGAGGCCCACCCCCTAGAGGTCCACCTCCCTTGGTTGGCCCACCATCTGGTGGACCTTCTAGTAACCAATCACCAAATCAACCAGTCATGGGGCATCGTCTATTCCTATTTATCAATCTACCTATGGTCCTACTGGTCCGTAAATGCCATACCAGTATTACCAATATCCTCAACCCAATCAACAATTTCCATTTCTGGCTACATTATATCTACCATATTTGTCCAGATTGATTAGCGATCCTATACATCACGATCCCTCCTAGATGACCATTCCAATTAAGTTACCTTCAGACGTACCAAAATTTGACAGTAAACCTGGTGAAGACCCTAAGAACCATGTGATGACTTTTCATCTATGGAGCTCATCAAATTCTCTAATGGATGGTTCAATCTGCCTACGGTTGTTTCAGATAACCCTCACTGACATAGCTACAAAATGGTATATATAGATACCTTAGCACTCTTTCTAGGATTTTAATGCTTTAGGAATGGCCTTTTAAACTCATTTAGTTACCAATTCAATATGAGACAGGTACAGACCTGTTAACCTCGCTTTGACAAACTACCTCAACTTACATGTCCAATCATATACATGAATGGAGACGAAGATGTAGGTTGATTAATGCTCCTATTCCTGATCAGTTACTTGCTGATTGGTTCACAAAATATTTACTTCCCCCCATTGCTAGAGATGTTGTCATGGGAGGTGTTGTCATTGAGGAGTAGGCTATTAGTTGTGCTCGGTACCTAGACTTGGTTTATTCTTAGTCATGTACTTTATATGATTTAATTCCTCATGCTCCTCATACCACATCAAATCCTTCAAGAACTGCAACTAAACCACCTACAGATGACATTCTTGGTTCAGTTCAAACTCAAATGGTGACAAAATCTACCAAAAAAGAAAAATCAACCTGCCACACCAATGAGTCAACCAGCACCACCACCCAAAATTACACCCCTTCATGTTGCTTCCTCCGAATTAAACACGGTTCAATCCAATGAATCTTTGGGAGGAAAGAATAAAGGTAGAAACAAACCAAAAAAATCAGACAATCAACAGGAAGGTAATAAACCAAAAAATACTGATGTTGATTCTAAAAATAAGAAAAAGGTAAATTACCCCTGCCTAATTTGTGGAGGTGATCATTTCACTAAAGAGTGTCCTCATTGAGAGGAAGTTAACAAATTTTTGAAAATTTCACCCACCCTAGCAGTTCTTACAGACCCTTTCCCCACTCAACAACAATTGATTGATCATCAATATTTGCATGAGCCTTCTTCATCCATTGCTAAAGTAAAAATGAAGTCAAGTGAGACGATTAACCTGAATAATCGAGCACATAGTTATCACCCCCTCCCAGTAATGGTCTTCAAATTGATAAACCTATGCCTGATGCAATTTTTCTCCCACCCAAGAGTACACTTCATAAGTCTGTTTTCAATCCTAACACACAGTTTCCCAATACTATAATATAGTAGACGATTTGTCCCAAGCACCTTACACTGTGTTGGCTCTATAGGTACTCCAAACTTGTCCCACACAGCGAAAAAATTTACTAGAAAAACTTAAATCTATGGATCCTAAGAATAGTAACATCATTGCTTTCAAACTGGATGACTTTAAAACTAGGATCTCACATCAGTTGGCTTTCTAGTTGTTCATAAAGGTTACTGGAAAGAACATTCATCGTACTTTATTGGATGAGGGAGCCTCTACTTCAGTCGTGTCTCTGTCTTGTTGGAGAGCCATTGGTTCTCCTGAAATTAATTGTTCACCTACTACACTAAAGGCTTTTGATGGTCGCGGATTTCAACCATATGGATTACTGCCTGCTCTCTAGATTAAACTGGGGGGGAAATCAGTTTCCATTCATTTTGAAGTTGTTAACGCTCCTTTGGATTACAACCTTCTCCTAGGTCGTAACTAGTTTTATGATATGCAAGCTGTAGCTTCATCCATTTTTTGGATTGTCCAGTTCCCATTCCAAGGAAGGATTGTTACGATATATCAGTTAGATTTCATTTCACCAAATTCTATTTCAAATGATGTGAACAGTGTTCCACTTCTGACTACCCCCCAATATCAGAACATTGGAGTAGACCTTCTTAAAGACTCTTCACTCATGGGAGTCTTCTCGTTGTCAAATCCTCCTCCTGCTTCGCAATCCGCATCCATAAATATGATTTCTACCTCTATCATAGACAAAGGAAATTCTATTGTTGAATCAACATCACTTAGTCCTTTTTAGGAAGTATACAATGCCATTCAAACCACCAACAACCCCACCATTAATGATCATTTATTGGTGGCCTCATATCTGTATAACTTACCATATTGGCACTATGTGGACATTTTTCCCATGGAAAATTGCTGCTATTGCAACACTTGTGCGATGTTATAGTGACACACATGACCCCTTCTTTTCGTGGAAAAACTTTCATCACTATAGCAACACTTTCCATACTTTGTCACTATTGTGACACGTGGTAGGTGTCTCTATTGCGACGAATGGTTGATTTCTACTGTGATGTAGGGCCATCACTATTGTGAAGAATGCATGGTTTCTATTGCGATGAAGTTTCGTCATTTTTGCGATGAATATTTAGCGACGAAACATCACAGTTCATCGTTATAGTGACGATAATACCAAAAAAGTGATGACAACACCTTTTCCATATGAATATGTCAAATACCTTTTCTATTAAATAGGATTTTACATTACATAGAATTAATGATCTAGACCCAGCTAGATTGAGAGACCCAACTCTCTTACAAGACCCAGCTTGTATACATGACCCAACATGTATAGAGGAATCCAATCCTCATTCAAGATCCAACCTGATTACAAACACTAATCTGTTTGAATGAACACAAGGTCCATATTAATGGTAGAATATCCACCAAGATGTTATTTATTATCCACCGAGATACATTATGAATGAATATGTTTCCTCTATATATACCTCTTGTTAGAATAATCAACCCATAGTTAGCTACCTTAGACATTAATTAATCCATTTTTGTCTTATTTGCCTAGTTTCCATATTCCACCTTATGCAAGTTGTCCTCCACATGTCCAAAGTGGTCAAACTTGCTAAAACTGAGTCATGGAGCGCTTGAGAAACTACTTGGAATCAATTATGCTTTATTCCTGGCCTTCCTAGTGCATGTCTGCTTTTTCTGCTTTATTTCCTGCTTTTGCTGAGTTTTAAAGCAATTGGGAAAGTTTGACTAGGTGAAGTTAACTTGTTTTTTGTCCTCATCATCCTCCACTCTTTTCTCCTAAGAAAAGCATGTATGAGTTGTCCTTCCATCATCTATTAGCTTGCCTAATTGATTTTTCCAATTCATGAGCTCCTAGACAGATTTGGAAACACTAGTAGAAAATGAGAAATTAATGACTAAAAAAATGACTAATATCAGGCTATAAATGACTATTTTTGAGTCAGTGACTAATAGTAGCAAATTACCATTATCTTATAGCTAGTCGTATTTCACTACTCATTAATAGCTTGACTTAGTAGTCACTGATTTAGTCATTGATTTGGTCATTGATAGACAATGGTTTAGTCATTGATAGACAATGCTTTAGTCATTGATAGTCAATGATTTAGTCATTGTTTTAGTCATTGATAGTTAATGATTTAGTCATTGATTTAGTCACTGAGTTAATCATTGATTTAGTCACTGATTGCAACCATTAATGACCAAATATACGACTAAATAAACTACTAGATGTTAACATATTAATGACTAAGCTAAATATGACTAAGATACGGGAAATTAGCTACTAATAGTCGTATATATGTGAATTTAGTCGTTTTTGTAGTCACAAATTTATGATAGGGCACAGAGGAATCGAACCACCAACCTCCTGCCTATAATTAGGTAGGCGCTCTACCATTGAGCTAGCACCCTTTAAGAAGTTGTTATTGCTTCACAATGATGATATTCAAACAAATTTATGATAGATATCAATCTACAAACTACATAATTATTACTATTACAACTTACCAGTAACTAGTATTTATGAAAGTAGTCATTTACGCAGTGGAGAATTGTAAATAAGAAGGAGTTGCGTTGGATGATTTCACAAATCTCGACGTTTCAATCCCTACTATGGGAAGGGTAAGGAAGCTGCTGTGTCTCCATTACACCAATCACAGTAGGCACGCCTCGCTCCAAATAAAACTGCACTTGGGCTTCATGTGAATCCCTTGGTGCAAATGACATGGTCAAAACATTTCTCTTCAAAAGTTATGCACCCCAGCTTGCCACCTAAGCATGCCATAAGGATTTCAGATAAGGGCATACCCTCAAACTCCATAAATCATTGCAAAAACAAAATACAGGACTTATCACCAAACTTTGCCACCCGTGCATATATATGTAGTTGTCATTAATAATCTTAACTAGCTCAGGGAGGTATTTCACAATTAATATTCACCATTATCCTTTGTAAACTTGCTAGAGAAGCCAAGTTTGTTCACCTGCTATCTTGTTTCTCAAAGTCCATTTGTTTTAGCTTGAAACTTGAGGTAGACTTGATTTGTGTTCATAACTCACCTATTGACATAATTATGTCTACAAGATTTCATATTTGTATTTTCATTTTTTATTGTAGGATATTTATTATTTAAAATGTCAAAAGCACAAGGAATAGGGAAGTTGCCTTAAAATGGGAAGTTGAAGAAAGTCCCAACCCTTGGAAAGATGCAGATCCAATGTTGCTCACGGATACAAATCATTTAATTGGATTCCAAGATGACCTTGAGTGCCCAAATACATGTATAGAATGTTCGTCAATGAAGACTTCCATAAGGACCATGATGACTTAGAGGTTTTTTGAAATATCAGAAAGCACATCCTTTACTTGATTGCCGCCAAATCAATAATATTACCATATAACGATGTTGTCAAATCGATATTCAGACACATTAATCTTGGAATGAGATCAGTCATAAGTGAAGGTAGGGTTTCCATAGCTTA
>LPNX010330316.1:285587-307671 GCA_001517045.1 Pseudotsuga menziesii
TGAACAGAGAGTGGTATTAACTTGAACGAAGCGAAGTTATGGACTATGGAACTTAAAAGATAAGGATTGCTACGAGTTGGATTTTAAATGGAAGGAACTAAAAATTTTGTTTGAAGCATATTGATTGTTTATACATGGGGAATATAACCAAGTCAAACTCACCACACACAAAAACGGTGGTTGGAGATTGCCTAATTGTGTCATGTATACATTCAGAGAGAACACAAAATCATTCATCAAAAACCAATGCCAGGAAATAGTGTATGACATAAAAGCAGAGTGAGCCCAGATTGACATCAAGCCCAAAATGGTAAATTTATCTAGACTAACAGAAAGCTAGACCTCAGGTTTATCACTGAGCATTAGACAAACTTCTTGTACAAAGCTTATTATTGTCACCAAAAGAAAAAATTTCTCAAGCATCATTTCATCTAATGTCTTGGACCATAAGCCAATCTCTCTCTCCCTCTCCACCTACAAAACAAGCCAAAGTCCAATATCCTTTCAGTACAACTCCATATGGTTCTCAGGCACTTTAGCAGATCTGGTCCAACCTGCTTATGGAGAGGAGGTCACAAGATCCCCCTCTTTTGTCTAGAAACAAAAGCTGTAAAACCTCAAGAAAGTTCTCAAATTTAGAGCAAAAGAAAACAAGTGCAATTCCTTTGAAGTTAAAGAACAAGTTAAATACCAGATACAAGGTACACGGGAGAGAATAGAGAAAGAAGACTACTCAATCCAACACACCCTTCAGAAAAAAGAGCTCAACCAACAGTAGTTGAAAGCCCAATAAGAGTACTGGAGAGTGGAGACTAATATCAAGAGGCCTCTCGATGAAAGCGAGCCTTTAAAACAATAATTTATAAATTATTTCACATGCAATCCAATGCAAGAAGAATAAAAAATGTAATGGAAATGATCCCCTTACAGGATGGAACTAAGCTTGAAGATCCAATGAAAATCGTGTTGGTTGCCAATCATCATCGTGGATCATTGTTCTCCAAATCTCCAATAGAAGACGAAATAGCATCGACTGATCTTCTATTAAACATTCCCAAAGTAATCTCTAAACCCGACAACTCAACAATTTTGTCCACAACACTCCCTAGCCGATATACAAAGATGAGTGGGTTAATGGATAGAAAACTCAAAATAGGATTTGCCCTATTCATAACATCTCCCCTCAATCTGAACAGGAGGGCTTGGAGTAAAATAATTATTGCACAAATTACCCCCTTAATGTTGAACATGGGCCACATAGTAAAGATATAACCCCTCCCGAATGCCATATCTCCAACACCAACATGGTTACACAGCCTAGTGAAGGTGGCCTCTAGCAGAAGTATAGAAGAATCCACTAAAGCATGTTGACTTGCTAGGTACAAAAGGTGGCATAAATTGTATCTGATTGTGAAGTTGATTGTGAAGTTGCCATGTAGTACATCAAAAAGGGATTCACCATCATAGATAAATTGCAAGAAATGCCTAACCCACGTATCAGTACAAAAACTCACGGAAGTGTCAAAATTGATAGGAAAAAGTCACACAAGTGCCATGAGTTGTACAATATGGAATTTCACAATTTGGAAAAACCATACGATAAGGATTAGGGCGTTTTGGCATTAAACCACCGCATTTAGACATGTTTTCTAAGTTATTAACTTATTTGGGACCACCCAAGTGCCCATGAAGGGCATGGGACACATAGGAAGTCTACAAATCCCTAATCTATAGAAAATGAAGTCATATCACTCTCTAATTCGTTTCTGAACCTACTTACAAATTCATTTATCATTCTTATTTTCTTGCAAAATGATGAATTTTATATATATATACCATGTTTCCCTAAAAATATTCATTTTGGTGGGGTGAGGGGGAGGGGTTGTTTCCAAGTTTCAAGCATTCTCATTTCCAAGCTTCATACAACTTAGCACCATAGTGTGGAAAGAAAAGATCCATTGAAATTTGAAATATGTTGAGAATCTTCGGTAAAGTAGTGGTTCAAATCCTGCAGACCCGTGAGTAAAAACTGCATCCAAAAAGGTGAAGAAGTACTTAAATCCCCCACCAGAATAAGTGGTTATAAATATAAACCCACAAATGTCACCATGAACTAATAATTGAGAATAAGGATTTGCTTCACAATAAACGAAAGCATCCATTGGAAATCCACCAACTCCAGGAACAAACATCTCCAAATGTGGCACGGTCAATATGAAAGAGACAATCATCACCTCTCTCGTCATGTTCAATCATCACCTCTCTCATTGTGTTCAAGCATTGGAGCAAAAAAAGATGGTTTTCATTTCAACATTTGTGAGATAAAGTGGTTGATTGAAAAGGACCACAGAGTCACCTTGAACATAGGATCGCAACACACCGGCCTTTATGAAGACCATTGGAAGCTTCCACCCAAGATAATCCAACTTAGTAATCTGAAGCAATATGCAGAAATGAAAGAGGTAGGTTTGCGCTAAGGCTTCAAGGACAGCTAGCACATCAAAATTCAAGTTGGCCACAATGGTAAACACCAAGTTTTTTATGCTTTTTTTGTATACTAAATAAAAATTTTAAAATCTATTAAAGTAGATGTGTGATATCCTCTGGCAGTAGGAAACTCAAACTCTCAGAATAATGTGTGGCTCAAATGGTGTTCCTTGTTGCACAAGCAGTCTTTTTTGCTGTCCTTTTGGCCTTTGGCATTATCTAAGCCCATTGTATGATCTTCGTTTCTGTCAAAAACATTAAAAAAACAAGGTATACCATATCACATATATTCTAAAAAGCATCTAGTTTCCATCAAAGCTGAGTACAAAGACATCATCTAAGCTAAATCACATGGTCATGTTCAACTTCATGTTCGAACACGAGTATAATGCAATTCCAAAAAAGTTCACTAGTGCCAACAAAAATGATAAAATTTGCCATTAAGTTCCACAACAAGAATTAAGTACATTTTGTAATAACTTAATTTATTAAGTTCCACATTTGGCCAAAGGAGTTACAAATACAGTTTTAGTAAACTTCTTCTAGGTTTTTGTTTTTCTTGTTTTTGCACTCAGATTGCTGGGGACAAAAAGACAGTGATTGAGGAAAACATTGAGAGAAAAGATGCAAGGCTTCAATCACAGCAGGATGCAAACCCAGACAGAGAAAAAATATTTGGTGCTAAAGTTAATGTGCAAGGAGGAGTGCAATGATATGTAATTATGCTCTGCACAGTCATTCGCTCATGGAGTAAAACATTAGTCTTTCTTATATTGTTTTCTTTGCTGTGTAATGATTCATGAATCTTTTTGTCTACTGATATATCCTGCTTTTGCTTTAGCAAGCATAGATCAGGAGGCCTGTAAAACAAACTGTTGTGCCCTATTTCTAGGCATCTTCACAGCCTTGGTTATTTGCTGTAATATGTATTGGCAGGTGTTTCTGGGCATCCTTAAGCAGTTTTGTTTTCTTTGTTGTAATTGGCATTAGCAGGTGCTTAAAAGACTGATCATTTATTGAGAGAAAACTAGCAGTGATAATTATATCTCACTTATGAACTGCATTAGTAAATATAGTCATATCTTACATATGAATTGCTTGTATTACATAGCATAGTTGAACCATCTTATTCCTATAAAAATATGAAATACATGAAGGGTGAGAAGTACCTCAGTGTTGTGAAGATAGTCATAGATATTAGAGGCATAGAATGTGCACATCTGAGGATCTCTGTTATCTGCGTCAATGTCAACAATATTAGATTATTGCACCCCTACTGCCACTAGAGTCCTTTCTTCAAATAGGTGGACTATAATAAGTATCATTGTTATAACAGTTAGCATACAAGAAATTGCAGCTCACATTGAATAGTGAAAAAAAATTTAAAAACCCTTCAAATTGTGAGAACTATGTTTCCAGAAACGGGAAACAAGGAATGGAACAACAAATGGGTCTAATGGATTTGGGGTAATAAGAAGCATGAACTCCCCCCAACCCCCTCCATATTATGGATATAAATTTGATTGGTAATGCACTTTAATAGGTTCAGGACAGGAGCGGGATATGGGACAGAAACAAGAAATGAACCCTGGATTTGGGGAATAAAAAACAACTCCCCTAACACCCTCTATATTATACATATAAATTTGATTATTAATGGACAAATATAGGGTCAAGCAAGGAGCGGGAACAAGAATTGGAACATAAACAAGAAATGATCCCCCGGGTCAGGATTCTGGTCACATAGCACACGAGCGATGAAGCAAAAAGAGTTTATTCATAAAATTACCTTCCAATGGTTTTGAATTTAAATGATGCTTTGATATGTACAGGTTCTCCAAGGTTTTCTGCTCCAGTGAAGCAATATCTGAGGCATTACCATCGATGGGTAGAGCCTCTGTAATAATTGAAGAATGAGAAGCAGTTGTATTTGAAATATTCCCCCCTGTAGATGAAATCCTATTGTTCGGATTAGAGGAACCAGAGATACTGCAGGCCACATTGTTTCTCAGAACCTTAGACCAACATTGTCGGGTTTTGCAGGGTGTCTGGGAATAGAGGATTTTGCAGGACCCTTTTGAATTTCAGAGTCTCTTGTGCCGCTGGGAGTCCCTCTAGCCCTGGATTTTGAAGATGTTGATTGGCTAATAGATCCTTTAAGACAAAGTAATCATTTTTTTACAATTTCAGACAGAAATTTTCAAAAGCAAACTGCCCAGTAAAATTAGAATAAATACCCAAAAAAAACCTAAAACCCTTTCATTCTCTGAATACAAATGCCAAACCAAGAAAACCCATTTGGACAGAAATTGGAAAATGCTTTCACCTAGCTATGGGGAATGCCATGCTTAGATTTGGCAGATGCCTGATTTGTCAAATTGGAAAGAGGAACGCGTTTCCTGGATTGCTGAACAGGTGGAACAGCGCGGATCTGCAGTCCGCCGTCTAGAGAGACTCTCTTAGGATTCACATTGTCCCTCAGTGGACTATCTGCCCTCCATGGATTATCTGCCCGAGGATGACCAATTGAAAATTGTAAGATTGAATTAGACCTTTCGCGTGGCAAGAATTGGATGAAGAAAAAACGAAGGCAACAGAATTGGATTAGGAAAAAAACGATGCAAGAATTGGATTAGCAATTGTCTTTTTGCCCCAATCATTTCAATTTTATTTTTCAAACTATTTTTTTAATTTATTTTTATTTCTTTCCTCACATGAAAAAAAGTTATCTTTTCAACTATTAAGTAGAACTCTTTCATTAATAAATTTAAAGTAAAATTCTTTCATTAATAAATTTTTTATTAAAGAATTTAAGCAATGAAAAAATTAGTTTTTATTATATATTTAACAAAAATCTAAAAAATTACTTACCAAAAATAACACAAATCAATAATGAATACTCATTAACATTAACAATATGCAATATACACCTCTTAGCATTCATATTATCTGTAATTAAAATTTGAGTTTAGAAACAGGTTTTAAAATTTTGTTTTTCTAAATAGTAAAAACTAAAAATAAAATGACAGCATATAAAATTGCATCAAAAATATATTTTGAAAAATTGCTTACTCATTTGATTTGAGGTTTTCCCCCATTCACAATAAATCTTTGTCATTCAATATGTATGCTTGACGAATTTGGGGAATATACCAAAGACGTGTATCCTAGCCACCCATCCTTCATAATGAATTCAGAGGCTTCGGTCCCCTTGGGCCACAAATTTCATTATAGTTGCAACTCACGTCGTTTCACTTAATTTTAATCTCCGACTTTCCTCTGCCATTTTTCTGTCAAAAAATAAAATTATGCAAGGTGCTCGAGCCTGCCTGAAACAATCAACTCCCAGCAAAAAACGCAAAGGAGAAACAGAAAATTAAGCAATTAAATCGATATATAGGCAAAATTGATGAAATAGGCACCCAGAGATCAAACTGATCATGGCACCAAGGTTTGTAAGAATCGCCCTCAATAAAAATATTCTAATGAATATTTCCTTTCATAAGAAGGCATCGACCCCTATATCAACTCTCGGATCAACTGCATGGAGTAGCATAATGAGAATCGACATCGACTCTTTACGCATACTTGGATTGATTAACAACATCACCACCTGATCACATTGACTTATACATGAAGTACAAACATCAAGTGTATCAACTCTTGGGATTGACAAACACTTGTGAGCACTGTTGAAAAATGGATGTAGGTTTCCTGATATAACACAAATCATAAATGACACCCTCTAACATTATGCAATATACACCCATCATATCCATATTACTTGCAATTAAAATTTGGGTTTAGAAACCACTTTCATTAAAGTTCAACCTCTATAAAAATTAAGAAAAAATTAACAGCGACTTATAGAAATAGCTAAACATAAAAAATACATCATTAATTTTTTACCAAAATTAAAACATCACTTCCTCTCACATATGGCAAATTAGTATGCATTTAGGAGGTACTCACACCTCTCACACCTGGCAAATTAGTACTAGCTCTTTCTTTGACAATTGGGTTATGATCCAAAGCACTATAGACCTCTCTTCTCCCAAAGTTGTAGTGTTACTTACCAAGGTTACTCTAGATCTTTTACTAAGGATAAATGATGCAGGGGAATCACTCTTAAATTGCAATGTGGCCATTCGAAAATTAAGATTCTGAATTTGACAAAAGGGAGTCGGTTTCCCTTAATTGAATCTCCATATGTTTAGGTTAGTGGTAATCAATTTAGTGAACTAGTTTTGGAAAGAATCGAGTTAGCTTTGCTGTCAATGGAAGAGTTAAGTTAGAAATAGGATAGAATGCAGTTGAATTCATTTAGGATATCTTGTGAAGCTGTCAGATTGTTAGAAGAAATTTAGGAATTAACTTTCTAATTCTATATTTAGTTTCCTTCTCCTTTTGTATATATTCTGAATTAGTTTGTTAAAAGGTTGGATTCTCTGAGTAATGGAAAGCTTATTTCCATATGAGATTGTTGTAATCCCCAAATTTAATTAATGAGTCTTACAATTCCTGGGGGTTGCTCATGAATCTTACAAATATAACAATATTAAGCAAATTGTGTAGCTTTAGTATTTGGGAAAGCATTATCTTTACTACAAAAAAAGAGGTGCAACAACAGGTAAAGACTTGCACAACTCCTCTCGTAAGTGTTTCTGGAAGGGGTTCCACCGGGAAAGTAAAGAGTCCAGGTGCCTCCCTTGAACCTTGAAGCGAGGAAATGCTTATATATTATAACCTTCAGTCTGAAATCTTGTACACAACATTTTTGGTCTACCAACCCTTGGAATTGCTAGTTCCTGAGTTTTATCTGTAAACATAGCAATATTATTATGAACCTGGGAAGGTCTGACCTATTTTCAGGACTGCAACTTGTGAAAATCACGGGATATCCAATAATAGATTTGATCCTTATGTCTTATTCTAGTGCATATGCAGGTGTAGCAATCCTCTGTTACTATAAGGGAATTATGATCTAGCCATTTCATCTCTACCACATCCATAACAAAGAAAAAAAACATGAATAAAAGAAAAACACAATAGATAATCAAGAAAATCACAGAACAAACCTGAAGGTCTAAACATTGATGCCATTCTGAAGGCAATGGAGACCCAACGTGAAGCTCAATACCAATATTTGACAGTTTCAATTTCTGTCCACCGACACCAATCTCATCACCATGTTTAGAATTGCCTAAATTTCAACTCTATTTACTCTTCTTAGATGTGTCTTCAAGCATCTTCTTAGATTCAGACAAATTACTTGTAAATCTAGTCCTCTTAGCCTAAGTATTCAACACAGTAGAGTAGGGTTTTGATTCATATAATGGGGCAAGGGTTTCATTTTCGGTGACCACGACCCCGGCCTCAGCCTGTTCTTGCCCTACTTTGTAAATTCTCTAATCCATTCTCAGGATCAGCTCCGCTTATCTGCACTGATGTCATTGCCCTCAATAAACCAAAAACTAAATGAAGCTTCACTTCATTGCATAAAAACCCCAGGTCTGCAATAGGGAATCCACCGTTATCTCGGGTATATCTTTCTGGTCTGTGGAAGCGTTAGGTGCTCTATAGCAGTTTACTAGGAGATCATGTGCCATACGTAGCAGTGTGGATTCCAGTTGGTCATGTAGGAAAAGAACCCCTCCCTTTTCTATAAGTGGAATTAGATGTACTCACAGAGCTTATCATTGATGAGAGACACTACTCACAGCAGCATGTGTGGATGCAATCCATGTCCAAGAAAAAGTGTGCCTAATACTTCTTTATTTTGTTTGCTTTTGGATTAAGCCTAGTAACCAAACCCAAGGTCACCATGACTCCATGTAAATCATATGTTATAACACTATATTTAAACCATATGGTATAATATGGTATAATGTGGAGCCTAAACCATAAGCGCCAATGTTTAAAACATATCACAAAGGCATATGCTTATATCCATTAAAACCATACCAATATAATGTAAATCATATGTTATAACACTATATTTAAACCATATGGTATAATATGGTATAATGTGGAGCCTAAACCATAAGCGCCAATGTTTAAAACATATCACAAAGACATATGTTTATATCCATTAAAACCATACCAATATAATGTGGATTGTTATATTATTGTATGTCACATCATAAATCTTAACCATATCTTTATCCAAGGTCATGCCACGAAGAGATTGTATGCAAGCGGTAATGTCAAACTTTATGTGTTACAAACATAAAAAAATGCCATCGTTTGAACTATGGAATTATAACGTGGTAAGGTTTAAATATAGGTTATGTTGGTATAGACATAATTGTGTTTGGTTAGTTTTATTTATATTACTAAAAATGATTTTAAGAATTTTTTTAGTAATATTAATAATATATAGAAATATTAAACAATGTTAATTTTAACTTTTGATTATTTTTATTTTTTATTTTTGAAGGTATTTGGTTTTATAAAGAAAAATTGACTAGTCAACAAAAAAAAAATTAAATTTTCAAAGATAACAAGAAAAATAGAAACAAATTTATACATAAAAATATATATTATATATTTGTCAAAATAGGTTGTTTTAAATTGTGTTTTTTTCCAAGGTGTAAATGAAAAAATTATGGAATCTCTATTTATTGAAATATAAATTATATATTTTGTTATAATTTATTGAAATTTAGATTATATATTTTGTTAAAATATAGCTTTTTAAATTGTTTTTCTAAATATAGAAAGAAACATGGTGGAATCTTTCTATATTAATGGTTTTTTTTCATTGTAAAAAAAATGTAATTTGTTATTCATAAGAATCAAAATTACATCATAGTTGTTCATGTAAAATCCCCTTCAAAGTAGGATAAAAGACAATATTGAAGCCTTGGGAAAAACATTACAATATCCAAAAATAAACAAAAGGGATTCTACCCGTCAACCTATAGAAAGCAAAAATGTGGAAAAGACAAAATAAATGTGGGACAAAAAATAGCAGGGCTCCGAAGAGTTGTCATGCAGATACAACCTAAAACAGTCCAAGGAAAAACCAGAATGGAGAAACTAGAAGAAGGTAAAGCAACCTTCAGTAATCATGATTCTGTTAATTGAGTACTTACATAAATGAAGAATACCAGGGCAGTCTCCTATCGCAAGATTTGATAGGTTGTCCGCGTCAGAATTGAACTCCCTATACAGGTGCCTAAAGGATAAAGAAAGAAAACAATTCTTTAGGAGCCCAATCCTTTTCAACCAATAATCATAACTTAGTGACTGCAAATTGGTGAGACCTCTGGCCCAATCAATTATGACCTTTGATTCGCCAAAAATAGAAAGCTAGAGAATTTTTTTTTTGCGAACCATAAAAGCCCCCATAAGGCCAAAAGTTCAGAAAAGGTATTAGTGCCACTCCCAACACCCATCCTTAGCTTGAAACTATGAGAGTCATATATACGGAGGATCATGCCAGTACCACAATTTCCATCTTGCTCAGCCCCATCAAAGAATCCATATATGGTATCAGATTCCAACATCAGGATGATTCGAATCTTTTAAACTTTTGGGGCACAATCTCTGTTCCATTACAGAAAACTTGCCAAACAAGTAAACCTCCTTACAAAGTTTAATCACTTCTTCTAATGTCTGCTTTAGTTTTCCTTTGGAGCGTGTGAGGAATGTCGATGTGCAAAAACCAATGACCTTTGCAAATAGTGGCATTACAGGAGGGTGCTCATGCTTTTCCTAGGTTGAAAGCTCAAAATGCATATGGTTATGAGTGCATAGGTTGGAGATGGTGAAAGTGGAAGCAGTAACTTCAGCAGCATTGAGAATTGTAAAAAACCATAACAACTGGTTATTGATTGGAGTGATGAACACAATCGGAGCGGCAAGAACCATACCTTTGAAGCGCTCCGACTAGTCACTGCGAGATCTTGAACCAGCTTATTGTTTGCAAAAATAGGGCATCGAGTGCAAAAATAGGGGAGCAGGGATTGAACGATACCTTCAGCCCAGAAATACAAAGTTGACGTGTTTTTTTGGCCATGCATTGGATGCATTTTGTAAGTCTACGTGGAGGAGGTGCATTCGAATGGTCGGTTCTCGAGGGGATGTAGGGCTATGATGCTAATTCTATCTAGGTAACGATATATATGGTACTGGTTCTAGTACCTAATTCATAATTGACGTAGGAACATAATTTTCTTTTGGAACACGCTTAACCGGGTTTGCTTCAATGGTGCAGCAGGGATAAATATGGTCAATTTAAAATTCATGCAATTGCTTTGTTGGATCTTTGAAGATCGAGGTGCATGGCACTAATATTACTAATAGAAGGTAGACAACTTACAAAAATTACACTTCATTGCCAAATTTGCAATTTTCCATGACACAATTAAAAATGACTAATTCATATTCTTTTAGCTAGTCATTTTTTATGCTGTGACTAAATTAGTCATTTATTTTAGTCATTTTTAACTTTGTCACATATTATCTAGTCATATTTGTTAACTAGTGACTAAATTAGTCGTTAATTTTAGTCGTTTATAGTTGGGTCAATCAAAATTGCTCATATTTAGTAGTAAATCACTTGGAAAACCTGTGGTGACTAGAATTTTTAGTCACCTAGTAGCTAACTCGTCATTTTGTACTAGTGTGCTTTATGCACCTATGGGGGATTTGCTTAGATTTAGTAAGCCTGCTTTTGACCAAATTCAAATGGCATCCCAATGCATTCGAATCTCTCATGTAATTATTTATTGTGGCAACCTATGACTTCACAAGGTTGGATATTGTACACTTATTCAATACAGATTAGTGTTCTGCTCTAATATTCAGTCTCCTTTGTGTGTAATTTGCATGTGTAATTGGCAATTTTTGTGAGTGTAATTGTTCTAACACCTGGGTTCAATTTCCACATGGTATCAGAGCCTTTGTAGATCCATTTCTCTCCTTCCAATTTGTTATTGCAGTTTCGACATCATTGACTGGGAGCATTCTGCTGACTGAAGGGACAATTTCTGAGCTATGGATCAATCTCAGAAGATCATATTGACTCCATTTAAGTTCTTTGAATGGAAAGCAGAGATGGAGATACTATTGAGAGCGAAAGGCCTCTACAGAGTGACTATGGCAATAGAAGCAGAGCCCAATGCAGCTGTAGAGAAAATTAAATGGCACAACAGGAGGGATGAGGCCTATGGTCTCCTGTGTCTGAGCATATCCAGAGACCTCCTTTTCCATCTTAATGGATTAACATCACCAAATGAAGTATGGGAGAAGCTTGTTGATCTTTTTGGTAAGACAGATGAGATGAGGGGACATCAAATTAAAAATGAATTGATCTCCCTGAGTCCCAACAGCTTCGAATCCCTGCAACTCTACTTTTCCAAGTTCAAAGCCCTTGTTTTGCCACTAAAACAGTGTGGAATCGAAAAGAAGGAGGAGCAACTGGGTTTGGCCATACTCTAGAAGCTTGGGCCTGACTATTCAGTGTTTTTCTCGACCTTCGATGCCACAAAGTTGACAGCTCGAGCCTAGAAAATGCCCAGCCTTGCAGATTTCATAGAATCTCTCACACAAGAACAAGATAAATTGGTGATGATGGGCACCATCGAACCTTCCAAAGACCAAGCTCTGGTTGCTAGAGATTCGAGGGTGGATTCAAAAGGCAAGAAGAAAGCTAAGAAGCCACCTGAGCAAAAGAGAGAGAAGAACAAGTCTCTAGAGGAGCCCCAAGGTTCCAAGAAGAACTTCCAGAAGAAGAAGAACAAAGGAGAAATGAGCAAGTGCGCATACTGTAGTAAGGGAAATCATCTTGAAAGCTCTTGCATGAAGAAGAAAATTGACATGCTGACCCAACTCTTGGAGAAGAATGTCATCTCCCTTCCTAATAGCTCAAAGAAGAGGGAAGGAGGATCAAATTCAGAAGATAGAGAGAGAGTTCATGCATTGGTTGCTGGCACATCAAGCTCACCTAGTTTCATCATTGATTATGGAGCTTCAAGACATATGGTTTTGACCAAGGAGGCATTCACCTCACTTGACATGTCGAAAGGTCCACCAATAGTACTGGGAGATGACTCTCTCACTGAAAGTTTGGGCAAAGGGAGGATTGATCTTGACCATGGTAAGTTCAGCAATGCATTGTATGTTCCAGGTATTGCCTCTAACCTCTTATCAGTGTATCAGATGACCCACATAGGGTCTCCAAAGAAGGTCATATTCTCCCCTGATGAAGTTGAGATCATAGAGATCTCAAGTGGTAAAGTCATTGCAAATCACACTTCGAAGGTATACATGTTCTCACACTTCCTACCCTACTCAAACCCCTCTGCTCTTCTGATTCATGCTAATGAGGCAAGCAAGCTTTGGCATGAAATATTTGGCCACCTTAACTATAAGTATCTTTATGATCTTAGTGAAAAATGAAATGGTCATGGGGTTACCAAAGATTAAGTTTTCCAAAGGAGTCTGTCAAGGTTGCATCTTAGGAAAACACCCAAAGCATAAATTTGAGAAAGCTAGTCATGAGAGAACCTCTGCACCTCTTGAGTTGATCCACAGTGATGTTGTTGGCCCATTTCCTCATATGTCAATGAGTCAAGCCAAATATGCATTGACATTCATAGATGACTTTTCCAGGTACTGCTGGGTTTACTTCCTGAAACACAAGTTTGAAGTTTTTGGCCTCTTCAAAGTCTTTAAGGCTTTGGTTGAAAACCAGTCTATGAGGAAACTCAACGTCCTCGGATCTGATAATGGTGGTGAGTATGTCAAGTCTGAGTTCATTCAATATTGTACAGATGCAGGTATTCAGATGCAGCATTCTATCCCTTACACACAACATCAAAATGGTGTTGCTGAGAGGAAGAACAGATCATTGGAAAGAGATGGCAACCTGCATGATGGAGGCTAAGACTTTGCCACCAAAATTTTGGGCCGAAGCTATAAACTATTCAGTCTATATCCAGAATAGGGTGCCTCATAAACATCTTGATGGTATGACTCCTTTCGAAGCATGGAGTGGGCACAAGCCAGACGTGACCCATTTCAGGATTTTTGGCTCAAGGGCTTGGGCTAGAATTCCAACAGAAAAGAGGAAGGATTTGCAGCCCCAAAGCCAAGAGTATCTATTTGTTGGGTACTCTGAGGATTCAAAAGGGTACAAGCTATTCAATTTGAGCACAAACAAAGCCTTCATTGAAAGGAGTGTTCAATTCCAAGAAGAGCCTTTAGCAGCAGTGGAAGTTGGAGAATCCTCTTCACCACCAGAACCATTGAATGTAAGTGAAGAGATAGTTGAGTTTGCTGATTCTGATATGTCCGATAATGATGATTTAATTACAGATCCTAATAGTCCTACAAGACCAAAATGGGCAGCAAATACCATTCATGCAGCTAGAGAACTAGTTGGAAATCCTAATAATCCTAGGAGGACTAGATCTCAGTTTGACAGTGCTCTATGTATGAAAGACCCTTTGTTTGCAGAGAAATGCTATCTGATGGTTGAATCAAACCAACAGACATATGAATATGCATCACATGATCCAATATGGCAAACAACCATGAAATAAGATCAGCTCACTCCAGAAAAACAACACTTGGGAGCTGGTTGATCTTCCCCCAGGGAGGAAGCTAGTTCAGTGTAAGTGGGTTTACAAAACCAAGTTTGTTGCTGATGGTTCACCTTTAAAATATAAGGCAATATTGGTAGCCAAGGGCTACTCACAGGTACATGGCATAGACTACAATGAGACCTTTGCACCAGTGGCAAAGATGGACTCCATCAAGCTAGCCTTAGCCATTGCAGCTTCGAAGCAGTGGGAGGTACATCACATGGATGTGAAGTGTGCTTTCCTGAATAGAGATCTTACTGAAGATATTTACATGCTGCAGCCTCAAGTATTTGTTACTAATCCATCTCTTGTGTGCAAGCTAAAGAAATCATTGTATGGGCTTAAGCAAGCCCCTTGGGCTTGGTATGCCAAGATTGATGGCTTTCTGCTATCATTGAATTTTGTTCGATGCAAGTCAGATCCTAATGTTTATTTGAAGCTGATTCATGGTTCTTTGATGATTATTGTCTTGTATTTAGATGACCTTCTCATTACAGGAAGCTCAAAGGATGAAATTGCCTCCTTGAAGGATGCAATGAACCATGCATTCTCTATGACTGATTTGGGGTTATTGAGCCAATTCTTGGGGCTCGAGATTGCTCAAACCAAACATGGAATAAAAGTACATCAGTCCAAGTATGCCTTGGAATTTTTGAATAAGTTCAACATGAAGGATTGCAAGTCAAGCAAGACTCCCTTCCTTTCAGGAGTTAAGCTTGAAGAAGCAGATTCTTCACCTATGGTAAATAATACACTGTATAGGAAACTGATTGGGTGTTAGATGTACCTTACACATACTCGACCTGGTATTTCTTATGCAATAAGTGTGGCTTCAATATACATGGATCAGACTCATGAGATCCATTGGAGAGCAGCCAAAAGGATGCTTAACTTTGTTCAGGGAACAAGGACTCATAGGATCTTCTACAAAGCTAAATCTGATCTTGATTTGATTGGGTTTACTGACAGTGATTGGGCAGGTGACAACACAGATCAAAATTCAACATTAGGATATGTGTTCATGCTTACTGAAGGACCAATCAGCTGGTCAAGCAAGAAATAGAGTGCCATTGCCCTCTCATCTACAGAAGCAGAGTGCGGAGGAGTTGTAAATGCAGCAACTCAATGTTTATGGTTGTAGGGGTTACTTGGTGAGTGTGGCTTCAAATCAAAATACTCAAATACTATCTATTGTGATAATCAGAGTACCATTCGAATCTGTAATGATCCAGTTCAGAGACAAAGAACCAAACACATTGAGATCCATATGCACTACATCAGACAGCTTGTGCATGATGGCACCATTCACCTACTCTTTTGTTCATCTTCAGAACAAGTAGCAGATATCTTCACCAAAGTTTTTTGTGAGAAGACTTTCAATAATCTCAAATCACTACTGGGGATTTCTGATCATGCTGTGAAGCATGAGTGATGACAAGATTTTCAAATTTTGTTTTACTGTCCATGTTTAAGGGAGGATTTTTCCCACTGGGTTTTGCCTCTTTCCTTGGTTAAATGGACATGCAGTATGTAAAGGGTGACTAAGCCTTGTTGCTAGGCCCTATAATTTTCTGATATTTTACTCATAAGTCAGGCTTAAGGGGGGGTGTTATAATAATCAACCCATAGTTAGCTACCTTAGACATTAATTAATCCATTTTTGTCTTATTTGCCTAGTTTCCATATTCCACCTTATGCAAGTTGTCCTCCACATGTCCAAAGTGGTCAAACTTGCTAAAACTGAGTCATGGAGCACTTGGGAAACCACTTGGTATCAATTCTACTTTATTCCTGGCCTTCCTAGCTCATGTTTGCTTTTTCTGCTTTATTGCCTGCTATTGCTGAGTTTTAAGGCAATTGGGAAAGTTGGACTAGGTGAAGTTAACTTGTTTTTTGTCCTCATCATCCTCCACTCTTTTCTCCTAAGAAAAGCATATATGAGTTGTCCTTCCATCATCTATTAGCTTGCCTAATTTATTTTTCCAATTCGTGAGCTCCTAGACAGATTTGGAAAATGCTTTATGCACCTATGGGGGATTTGCTTAGATTTAGTAAGCCTGCTTTTGACCAAATTCGAATGGCATCCCAATGCATTCGAATCTATCATGTAATTATTTATTGTGGCAGCCTATGACTTCACAGGGTTGGCTATTGTACACTTATTCAATACAAATTAGTGTTCTGCTCCGATATTAAGTCTTCTTTGTGTGTAATTTGCATGTGTAATTGGTAATTTTTGTGAGTGTAATTGTTCTAGCACCTGGGTTCAATTTCCACACCTCTCCAATAGCCATGTGTGTTTTGAAATAACATGACCTTTCAAAAACAATGTGACTTTATAAGGGAACATGTCTCTTCATTAACTTCTTGACTTGTTAGTTTACTTTTGTATTTTAACCAAGCATTCCTCTCTTTTTAAACTAGTTTTAGTTATAACCATAATTGGATACTTCTCATTTTAAACTTTGCCAACACCTTTTTAAATAAGACTTTTAATTTCATGATCTTCAACAAATTCTTTTAATTTAGTTGTTATGTGGGCGGCCTTCATAGTAGCAACACGGAAACCAATTACTCCAGGTTCAATACATCAACTATCCACAAGTTTTAAAAATATAAAATGTGTGATCACACAATACTTTAGTGTAGTCAATGTTCCAATCTCCAAGCATTCATTGCAAACACCATGCAATCAATGGTAATAGGAAGCTACACTCCAATTTTTTCGACGCTCAGTTCATGGAGAGAGAAGAGATTGTGGTTTCAAAGTGGTCGCATTAGCTTCGATAAAGTGGAGTCACAAATATCAACGCCACGGGATTGCCAACATTCTGCACCAAGAGTCACAATTGCATTATTGAAAAATGTAGCACACACTTATCACTAGCACTCAAGGTTTCTTCATTGAACAATGTCCACCTACATTATGCTCAGGGGAAATCTCATCCAAATGCAAATCCTCAACAAAATCAGAGACTCAATCCAAGCATAGCATGATATGCAACAACCAAATTGACTGGAGAATGTCTTGGAAATTTTGAGCTTGGTTCATGCCATGTTATAAAAGGCGCTCAATGATAGTAAGTGCATGCATTATTTTCCTTCACTTATCTCACCTCTACAAAAAATTGTAGGTCTCTGGAGATCGTGGGTTTGAGCCTGTGCAATTGGATGCAAGCTATGGTTTATGCACCATGAGAGAGTCATTATATACAAAGTCCAAATAAAAGGAACCTTGCAATATTGCAACTCCAAATATGTAAGGAATTAAACTCACCTCCACGCATATATAGAGTGGCATCTTCACTTTAAGACATGCACCAGTTTCAACTTCATGCAAATGGAGAGTGGCTAAAAAAAACATGAGGATTCAACGTTTGTTACCTCTCCCAACGCACTACTTCATGAAAATGCAGCAATAGTCTATGCGGATTAGGGTTTATACATCAAATGAATGACATACAGTTGCATGCACAATCATTTAGTCTTCACCAATTGGATTTCACGAATATTCTTCCAACGTAGCACTACAGTATTCCAACGTAGATATACACAACATTCCTGTAGGAATATCCTTTATGAACAGAGCTGAAAAGAGGCCATGACTCCTCAAATACTTTGCTGGTGTATATCCCTCAAGCCTATAATTAGGGCTTGGATTCATTTGTAGTTGTGTTCACCATAGCGGATTCTATACACGAGCAAATTGGAGGAGTAGAGTAGCACATAATTTTGTTGTAGCTTCTTCTCCATGGGCTCGACCTTTAGATTTAGAATTCATGCAGCAATAATGAATATATTTCGCCACCCTCATGCAACTCTAGTTACACGACAGATCCCACAACATGATTTTGGATATATCTATGGTATCTCTCACACATTCCAATGCCAATAACAGTCTTCATGGTGACAAGACAGAGCTAGGGTTTTTGTATTCCATGAGTCACAATTCTCCATAATGCAACAATCATAAAATTATATAAAATAAACATTATAAAGGCTCCAACGTATTCAAATAGGAACCAACAATTCCAATGCAGGGGAAAGATATCTTACTGACACAACCTGATTTTTTTCTAAAATCTAATTTATTTTCTAGAATCTGCATTGCTTTAATAGTAAGTATGTAACACAATGACTCCTTTGTCTATTTCCATATCATCATTGGAATCTCCTTAACAACCATAACTGGAAGTTTCCACACAGGACAACGCAACCTTTATGCACATAAACAGAGACCATGGCTAGTTGTAATTAACAATCTTGTCATATTATTCATTTCCCTCTCTTTATAGCACAAAACCAACTAATATATACATTAATGCATTGGATAGACAAGTAGATATTTTAGACATTTAGCTTTTACAAATTTTGCATTTAGATATTTAATTTCCCTCCCTCTTCATTGTGCTGCTCTGTCATCTTTGTGTTGCTCTATTTTTGCTGCCCTGTCATGGCTAGTTGCCACAAATTATTTTAGCCATGTAATGCCACTAATGTTTTAACTTTTATGGTCATTTTAAATTTATCTCATTTAATGTTTTTGCTAATAATTTTAGCCTTGCCATTAGGGTCAACTAATATATTAACTCTTTTTTCTTTGTCTTTTGTTTAATATTTCACTTGGAGACACTTTATATGTGCACTTTAAATCCATTTGCACTTTAACCCATTTAATGCCACTTTAATAATTTTATCGTTTCGCTTGAGTATGTCATTTTAATGCCTTATATAATGACACTTTAATGCTCTTTTGATCTATTTAATAGTGGCACTTGAATATGTCATCATTGTTATCACATATACTCTTGCTTGCTTCTCTCGCATCTTTATCATGCCACATATGATTGCCATCAATGACAATCTACACATGTCATATTGCCAACAATCTTCCCCTTTGGCATTGATGGCAATACTACTTCAATTTCTCCCCCTTTGACATCAAGGGCAAAGGGTTGAATAACTCCCCTATTTATTATGTCATCTATCTTATTTCACATGAGTGAAAAGCAATGTGATCAAATTAGGGTTTCTTTAACACATCTTCCATAGTTGCAAGTTGCCTTCACAAACCTACTATTACTTTTCATCATAGTGGCTTCTGACATTAATGATAATGAATATATTTTCTCCTCCTTAAATGTGAATATTTTTACCTTTCTTGCTGCTATAAAAATACTTCATTATGTCTTCAAATGTATAATCCTCTTATTGCACTCTCAGGTAAGGATATGAGTTTATCTTCAAATAATGCTCTCTTTGAACAAAAATAGACATATTTTTCTTTCAAATTAGCTCCCCCTAACTTAGTGCTCTTTCTTAAACATGTAATACCAGTTAACTAAGAAATGCTCTTTTATTCATAACATCCCTTTTTTTTGTCAAATCTTATCAGTTTCAAGGATAGAGAGCTATATTTAATTTTCTACTTTTTAATGACACTAGTTGCTAACCTATCCAAAATTATATATTGATTTCTGATCTAAGTCATCTTTAGGTCTTTTAAGTCCATTTTTAATCTTGACCTGAAGCAACTAAATTCTAACAGTTTTGTTTCGACTGACATCTAATAAGGACTCTTTAACAAAGTAAAAGAGTCATTTCCAAGTACTCTTCAACACTTGTATTTTCTTCAACCATGGAGTGTTCATCATTTATAGAATGAGTGTGTTATTCTAGAGATTCATTTCCATAAGAGTCGTCTGTTTTTGCATGAGGACTAAGACCTTGTGTCTTTGGTATCCAAACTTTCTTTATCTTTCTCTTTGGACTTGTCTCTCTTGATTCTTTATGGATTTTCTCAGATTTCATCTTTAAATACATGTCATGAGGCTCTCTCTTTCTAGAGTTTGAATGTCGTCTCTTTTCAAATCCCTTCTTTGACTCCCTGGAGCATCCTCCTTTTGATTGTATTGTTTCTTTGGATTCATGCAATTTTGTGCTTTATGACCAAAGCCTTCACACTTGAAACACCTTATGGAGTGACAAAACTTTGTTGTATGCCCAACATGCTTGCATCTCCAACACTTTGTATTTTTAGAGGAACTCTTTTGAGTTTTCTTTTCAAAAGTATCACATTCCACTGCTTTGTGTCCATGTTTGTGAAAAGAGTAGCAGTAGTCATTGAATATGTTACCATACCAAGTGTTAGTATGATATGATAAGCTTCCTTTATGATGTGCTTCATGTTTTATCCTTTGTCTTCCTTAATTCCTTCTCATGGCAGAGTTCTAATCCAGTATCTGATTTGTAATTGCACTCTATTTTTCTGAAGAGGAAGAACCTTCCTCAAACTTGGACAGGGGAGTCTCATTCTCAAGTTATTTATCCTTTTTGTATCTAAGACTAGTTCTATCATGGGCTGGTGTTTGTCTACTCCAAATTTCATCTATAATGGTTGAGTTATTATATAGATTGCTCTTCTCATTTCCCTTGTATGGAGAAATATATTTGGATTGAAGATAATCCATTGCTTTCCTTTCTCCACCTTTTGTGAATGTACTAGCGTAACTTTTCTTTATCTCACTTCATGTGAGACATGTAGATTCTTCCTCTTCTTTGTTAATAATAGATTTTTCTTTAGTAGCATCCTCTTTTCTATATACTAAGGCAACCATCCTTTCATACCTAGCCTCTTTCTCCTTTAAGATTGCATGATATTTTTCAATCTTCTTCTTGTCATCCTGCAATTCCTTCTCATTCTATTTCATGGCCTTATTCAAATATTCTTCTCTTTGATTTAGTGACCTTTGTCCTTCTATAAGCCTTTCTTGTATTTCTTGTAGGTTCTTCTCCCAATCTAGTAAATTATGCCTCTCTATAGGCTCCCTTCCTCTCATTTGATTCTCTTGGTCAAGAAGCCCTCTTTCATTAGCTTCAATTTGTCTTCTAAGGTTAAAGACTTCAAACTTTATCTATTTTATTTCATTAATTTTATTTTCCAATTGTAAATTAAAACTAGAGAAAGTTTTCTTCAATTCTTTTTCCTTGTCATCTAGGTGGATCCTTTTCTCATTCAATATCATCTCAGCAGCCTCATGTTTCTTGGTTAGTGCAGAGAACTTATCCTTTAGGATATTTAAGTCATTTTTTGTATCTACTGGACTCTTGCATGTTCTTCAAGAATTTTTGGATTCCATCCACAATCCATGTAGTAACTCATTGACCTTGAAAACAATTTCAAGCTCACTGAGAGTGACCATAAACATGTTTTCAATCTTATCAAAAAAATTTATAGGATAAAAATTTATCTTTTTCTTGGTATTTTCAATTGCAATAAGAAAGTCTTCCTTCAATCTCTTCAAGTATTCATTCTTAGTAATCAGGATTTTATCTTTGAGAATTAATAGGTATTCTTCTTTTTCCTTAGAGAGTAATTCATCATCATAACAGTTGTCATTTGAAAGTTCATCTAGCCCAATGTTTTCTTTGTTTTGTGATGAGACAAATGAGAGATTGTTCTCTTCAGTGCTCAACATATCTTTACTTATTTCTTCATCAGATTTTTGACTTGTATATTCTCTTTCACTTTGATACTCGGCTTGATATGTGTCTTCAATATTTAGCCATAGCTTTCTTGCAGAGGTGTAGTACCCTAGTCTCATCTTGAAATCATTTGATAAGGCTCTTTCAATGGTTTGCAAATCGATAGAATTGAATTTCTGGTCATCTTTTGAAATTCTAGTTTTGTTCTTCAAGTACCATTTCTTCCTTGCTACTGCATCCCACACATGTGCCCCTTTGGACGTCAACTAAAACTTCATGGCATCCCTCCAATTGGCATGGTCATATCCATTAAACAAGGGGATTTTATCATCTACATTTCCAGCCATTTTTAAAATGCTGATTCTAGCACCTATCTTTGGATCAAGTGCTTGGCTCTATAAATGTACATGTTTTCCTTTTGGAGCAGCCTTCCAGCAGTGAGTTGTTCAAAGAAAACTGGCTCTGATACCAATTGGTCTCAAACACTGAGAGGGGGGGGGGGGGGGGGGGGGGGGGGG
>LPNX010330316.1:307724-430885 GCA_001517045.1 Pseudotsuga menziesii
TGTGTGTGTGTGTGTGTGTGTGTGTGTATGAAATATACAAACACATATGAAGATCAACACATATATGAATATGTCAAATACCTTTTCTATTAAATAGGATTTTACATTACATAGCATTAATGATCTAGACCCATCTAGATTGAGAGACCCAACTTGTGTACATGACCCAACATGTAGAGAGGAATCCAATCCTCATTCAGGCTCCAACCTGATTACAGACACCAATCTTTTTGAATGAAGACAAGGTCCATATTAATGGTAGAATATCCACCAAGATATTATTTATTATCCACCGAGATACATTATGAATGAATATGTTTCCTCTATATATACCTCTCCAATAGCCATGTGTGTTTTGAAATAACATGACCTTTCAAAAACAATGTGACTTTATAAGGGAACATGTCTCTTCATTAACTTATTGACTTGTTAATTTACTTTTGTATTTTAACCAAACATTCCTCTCTTTTTAAACTAGTTTTAGTTATAGCCATAATTGGCTACTTCTCATTTTAAAATTTGCCAACACCTTTTTAAATAAGACTTTCAATTTCATGAGCTTCAACAAATTCTTTTAATTTAGTTGTTATGTCAGCGGCCTTCATAGTAGCAACATGGAAACCAATTACTCTAGGTTCAATGCATCAACTATCCACAAGTTTTCAAAATATAAAATGTGTGATCACACAATACTTTAGTGTATTCAAACTTCCAATCTCCATGCATTCATTGCAAACACCATGCAATCAATGGCAATAGGAAGCTACAATCCAAATTTTTTTATGCTCACTTCATGGAGAGAGAAGAGATTGTGGTTTCGAAGTGGTCGCATCAGCTTTGATAAAGTGGAGTCACAAATATCAACGCCACAGGCTTGCCAACATTCCTCACCAAGAGTCACAATTTCATTATTAAAAAATGTAGCACGCACTTATCACCAGCACTCAAGGTTTCTTCATCGAATAATGTCCACCTCTATTCTGCTCCAGGGAAATCTCATCCAAACGCAAATCCTCAACAAAATCAGAGACTCAATCCAAGCATAGCACGATATGCAACAACCAAATTGACTGGAGAACATCTTGGAAATTTTTAGCTTGGTTCACACGGTGTTAGAAAATGCGCTCAATGATAGTAAGTGCACGCATTATTTTCCTTCACTTATCTCACCTCTACAAAAAATTGCATGTCTCTGGAGATCGTGGGTTCGAGCCTGCGCAATTGGATATAAGCTATGGTTTACGCACCACAGGAGAGTCATTATATACAAAGTCCAAATAAAAGGAACCTTGCAATATCGTAGCTCCAAATATGTAAGGAATGAAACTCGCCTCCACACATATATAGAGTGGCGTCTTCATTTCAAAAACGTGCACCAATTTCAACTTCATGCAAATGGAGAGTGGCTAAAAAAAATGAGGATTCAACGTTTGTCGTCTCTCCCAACCCACTAGTTCATGAAAATTCTGCAATAGTCTACACGGATTAGGGTTTATACATCAGATGAATGAAATACAGTTGCATGCACAATCATTCAGTCTTCACCAATGGGATTCCACAGGGATTCTTCCAATGTAGCACTACAGTCTTCCAATGTAGATATACACAAGATTTCTATAGTAATATCCTTCATGAACAGAGATGAAAAGAGGCCATGACTCCTCAAATAATTTGTTGGTGTACATCCCTCAAGGCTATAATTAGGGCTTGGCTTCATTTGTAGTTGTGTTCACCACAACGGATTCTATACATGAGCAAAATGGAGGAGTAGAGTAGCACAAAATTTTGTTGTAGCTTCTTCTCCACGGACTCAACCTTTAGCTTAAAACTTCATGCAGCAATAATGAATAGAGTTCACCACCCTCACACAGCTCCGGTTACATGATAGAGCCCACAACATGATTTTTGATATATCTATGGTATCTCTCATACATTCCAATGCCAGTAGCAGTCTTCACGGTGACGAGACAGAGCTAGGGTTTTTGTATTCCATGAGTCACAATTCTCCAAAATGAAACAACCATACAATGATATAAAATAAACATTTTAAAGGCTCCAATGTATTCAAACAGGAACCAACAATTCCAATGCAGGGGAAAGATATCTTACTGACACAACTTGATTTATTTTCTAGAATCTGATTTGTTTTCTAGAATTTGCATTGCTTTAATAGGAAGTCTGCAAAACAATGACTCCTTTGTCTATTTCCATATCACTGCAAAACAATGACTCCTTTGTTTATTTCCATATCACTGCAAAACAATGACTCCTTTTTCTATTGCCATATCATCACTGGACTCTCCTTAACACATAACTAGAAGTTCCCACATAGGGAAAAGCAACCTTGATGCACATAAACAAAGATGATGTCTAGTTGTAATTAACAATCTTGTCATATTATTCATTTCCCTCTCTTTATAGCACAAAACCAACTAATCTATACATTAATGCATTGGATAGACAAGTAGATATTTTAGACATTTAGATTTTACACATTTTGCATTTAGATATTTCATTTCCCTCTCTCTTCATTGTCTTGCTCTGTTTTTGCTGCCCTATCTTGGTTAGTTGCCACAAATAATTTTAGTCATGTAATGCCACTAATTTTTTTAACTTTTATGGTCATTTAAACTTTATCTCTTTTAATGTTTCCACTAATAATTTTACCTTGCCATTAGAGTTCACTAATATCTTAACTCTTTTTTTCTTTTTGGCTTTTGTTTAATATTTCACTTGGAGACACTTTATATGTGCACTTTAATTTTTTCACTTTAAATCCATTTGCACTTTAATCCATTTAATGCCACTTTAATACTTTTATAGTTTCACTTGAGTATGTCATTTTAATGCCTTTTAGAATGACACTTTAATGCTCTTTTGATCTATTTAATAGTGGCACTTGAATATGTCATCATTGTTATCAAAGATACTCTTGCTTGCTTCTCTCGCATCTCTATCATGCCACATATGATTGCCATCAATGACAAACTACACAATATAGACTTGTCATATTGCCAACAACATATATCCCTTTCAATTTACAGGAAAAATCCATACAATTCATAGACTACAATGGTTCACACAACCCAATTCCATGTTCTCGTAGATGATATTTTATTTAATGTATATCTCATATATCACCTATTTCTTTTGAAGTAATTTCAACAGGCCTATTGTTTTATTTACCAATTACCATGTATAAAACATAAACAATAACTAATGAAAAGAATGATAGCAATGTACAAGAAATAAAGCAGTAATAACAATACTAGTAAATTTAATAACCAGTTAACAAAGACAATAATAAAGCTAGTCTAGAACTGTTTGGATCAACATTATACTTGGATACTTTTAGGTTCAGATCTTGTCACTGAAAGGACAAGTCACCAAAGGAACATATACCATACCTTGATATAGAGTATTTTAGAGTGTTGCAGGTTGAGGTTAGATACATACAGTAGAAAGCAATATATCTCAGTCACCATGTGTGAAGACCCTAGTAGGATAGTAGCAACGATATTTAGCCCGAAACACAACTAATCAACCTTCAAAGATCACAACTCCCTCTAGAATAATTAACACCAAACAATTCATGCACAAAAAGGTAAGGTCAAATTATCCATGGCCTAGCTAAGAGAGGTTACAGCAGTCCACTTTAAGGATGAGGGAGGTCATCATAGTCCATGGCCCATCTAGGAGAGATCATACATGGAAATAATCCATTAGGATACACCTTACATAGTCACAAATAAGGTTTAGCATCCCCAGAGGGATGACTCCAAAGCTAAGAGTCCAAGAGTATCCCACAGAACTAAACACGGCCTATATTTTTAGCAGAAAATGGACTTGGATCAACCTAATACAGTCACGAGTCAGCTTCATAAAGTTATGACCCAACATAGCAACATGAGAGACACCACACATTCTATGGGTCATATGCATAAGGTCACAAATCAGCAAGAGAGACACCACACAGTCCACAAGTCATATGCATAAGGTCACAACTCAGCAAGAGAGACACCACACAGTCCACAAGTCATACGCATAAGGTCACAACTAAGCACAACTAATTCGGCAAATAAGGAAGCACAAAGCAACCCTTAAACTAAGATCTAGTAACCCAGGGGTGAAGCAGTGAAAACCTAGCAACATACTCCTTGACACCAAACTGAAAGATTTGAGATGAGATGTATCTTCTTTGATGCATCCATAATGGAGGATAAGACTTGTTTTTATAACTTGAAAGGACTTTTAAGGGGTTGTTCTTCTAACCCAACTTTTAGGATGGTTACCAATAAAATACAAATAGGTTGACTTAGTATAGGGTACCAAAGATCAAAATGGTCACATAGATAACAACAATAAAAACAACAAGGTTAGGTCAGCATATCAAAGAGGTCATGGTACCACAGAAAATAAGAGTTCTAGTACAAAAAGTACCATAAGTCAACTAAGGGTCACAACAAGGTGGTAAGGCAACCCCCATACCCACAAGACCAAGGTGTACCATAAAGGTGGGGAGTCAACCCTTTTTACCTACAGGACCAACAGGTTCAAGGACTTTAATCTTTTCTCTTTCAAGGTATATCATCATGTGTGTTCGATATATCTTTATCATCATTGTATAAGGAGAAGATCCAAAATGGATAATGTGCCACCAGAAAAAAGGCTACTATAAAATACTATATAAATATATAAAACCATGCAAATAGGAGATAAATGGTAACATAAAACCATGCAAGTGAAAACACTCTACTCCCACTATCTGTAGTAAATACCCATGAACACAACAATATACTTTTGATGGAATTCATAATGAAGTAGGATTCTATAATGATATCTCAACATCTTGAAAACACAAAAATATAATGCATAACAATGAAATTCAAATAAACCCATCTGAATAATGCCTTTGATTAATTGCAAAAAAAAAATTAAAAGATAAACAGTCTAACAAAAGAATGTGTCATTTTAAATCACATGTTAGGATATAATTGCAATCAAATTCAACATCAAAAATGTTGATATTAAATGGTAGAAGGTTTATGTTCTCAAATAACACGAAAACATAATTGAACCTTAAACCCTTGCCTTTTCTCCTCAGACAGTTACTGAATTAATGAGGAAACTTGTATACTACCCTGAGGTCTCACTAGAAGATGATAAAACCACGAATCTCTCTTTGTTCTTGTTCTTGTGTAGTAATCTGGTAAAAATTCTCATTGAAGCAAGGGAAGTAGCCGAACTTCTTCCATTAACATTCAATATCGTGTAAGCATAAGGATGCACAGTTCAATAAAATTATGTAGTATTGTATAGTATCCTACTTATCCTCATCGGTATATTTTATAGAGCTACTTTTCTGGGCTCTTCTAAAGATTTGCGAATGGATGTCATCTATGGAAGAACATAAATCCATAGGGATGTTGGTTTAAGAGTTTAGGTTCTGGAATTTGCATGCAAATGGAACTGTTTTCTTAGCCTAATTTCAGTAGAGTGGTTATACTTCATAAAAAGAATAACAATATTCAAAGCATTAAAATCCAATTAACTAATACTTCATATGAGATACCACTCCAGGAAGGCATAATGAAACAACAATCCACATCTATCATGCTTTGCTCATGTTCGTTGTATTATGCTTTGGGTCATTGAAATAATTGCAGTTTATTCCTACGAAACTCTTTGGTAGCATCCTTGGAATTTTCCTAGCTCTTACCCATCAAATTACTTTATAAACTATAAGCAAACATCTCAGTATTTGTTATTGGAAGAAATAGCAAATTACTTTATAAACTAAAAACAAAAATCTCGGTATTTATTAGAAAGAAACAAATTTCAGCCTATGTAGCAATCAATTTAGATTGTGAGAAATGACATAATTGAAATTGAAATCAACATATAAAAGTCATTTACTTTCAACATATTACCATTATAGAATCATATTTACTTGGGTCTTCCTTGGTTAAGGGGACAGTTTTACAGGGGTGTAAAATTCCCTATATGCCATGAAGCTTATGCCAATTAATATGGGTCCAGTGTTCATGCCCTTTCCTACTAACATATTGCTAAATTCATTGTGTGATGTATATTCCTCTTGATCGTTTTTCCCTCCTTTGTGAGTTGTGTCATGTGTGCATGTGTGATTTAAAGTCAAATATGTCCATTGTGTGCATAAAGGAATTGGTTCTATGACTATAAAAATCCCTCCTATCAACAATTATGGGGTATACAGTTACCCAACTATGCAATGTAAGCGTCAAACTAGGGCATCTAGTTGCATTGAGATCAACATCAATTAGTTAATAACATGTACATTGAAAAAAATGTCATTGGAAGCCATAAAATTAGGGGAAAATAGCCTGGAAAATTGTCTTTCTTTACATAAAATGTTAAAAAAAAGGATTCTAAACCCATTAGAATATTAAAAATGTAAAACTTGGTAGAAGCAACCAGGCAATTCTCTAACTTGCCAAAATTTATAATGTGAAGTTTTTTTGCAAATTAAAAACATCTGAGCTAGGAATATTGATGCCCAATGGACTAACTGTGGAAGTAGTGTTCTTCCTTATAGCTTTTCAAACCATCATAAAGAGAAAAAAAAATATTCTTCCACCTAATGTGATGGAAAATGAGACCCCTACTAGATCATCGTATCTCATATTGCTTTGTGGCTACATGTATCTCTCTTGCTTTGCTTCAGTTTTGGAAATGGAAAAGATGGAAATGCACCATAACAACATTCTATTGGAAATGTAAGGCATTAAATAGTGCTTCTGTAAATTTGTATGGATATGGGGTAATTCTCGACCTAACCCTGTATTTCAGTTGTCTTGTTTAACACAACCATGTCTGCCAATTGTCCTAGAAGGATCCAAAACAAGATTGCAAACAAAATCGGATTCATAGCATTAGAAAGCATTGTAAATCTTCAAAGGCATTACTAAAAGTAATTCATGAAATTACCTTGCATTCCCTATACAAATTCCATACTAATAATAACATGCAAACACATGATTTTCCTCCTTCATAATGTTTGTAGCCTATAGTTGTTACTTTATCAACTATTTCATATTAATAAATATACTTTATTTTTTCATCGTATACCTCTTTTGATATCCTTTCCTATAGTAGTTCTAATCATTTCCATTTTATGTCCACAATTTCCTTGCAATATAATTTAAAATGATCAAAGGGTCCCCCTTGATCACTAGCCTGCTTGTTTTGAGATTAAATGTAGATGACCAATCCATATGTTAAAACAATGTTGAACAAACTGTAGACTTTGGAGTTCATTATTATCCCTCCTTCTAGGTCCCCCAAGATTACCTTTAGGAACCCTACCAAATTTATGGTTTTACCATCCTCTTGGGGTGTATTTCTCAAGGTTGCTTCAGTGAGACAACCATCCATGGCCTGCCATCATTAGGCTGACAGCAAAAACTAATTGTAATTATAATTCTATAAATTTACAATCAAGAAATGGGCTTCTGAAACTGGAGGTCTTTTCATCTATTTTTAATCTACTGAGAACTTCTTGTGATTAAGCATGTATGGAAGTCAGCAGTTTAGCCATTTTTGTAATAAGTTTCTCTCAGAAACCAAAATGAATATGCTCTATTATGTTATCTAGAGAGGCTACGATGAGAACTGGACATTATTGGAGTAGGTTAGTGAAGTGGAGTACTTTTATTCTTGGTTTAAGGTTTTCTTCTTTTTCAACTTGTCTTAGGTTATGCACTTTATTTCATGTCTCTACAAAGCTCAAGTTTGAAATGCTATTTGTTTATTTTGAATTATTTGTTCTTAGGTATAGTTTTGAAATTTGTTGTATACAGTTAACAATTTTTTTTTGTGCTCCAGAGCTTCCACAAGTGATTTCTAGTTGGATTTCAAATAACTTTGTGATGAACTTATGATTTACAGGCATAAGACTAGGCAACACAATGGACAGCTAGTAAAAGACACATCTACAAAACTCAAAGCAGCCAATGAAATTGATCAGCATACAAAAGTCAGTGTAATTGTTATGTTTTTTATAAGTTTCTATCATTACCAAATGCAAATAATGGGATTCAAGTCATCTTTTCTGTTTCACTAGTTATAACTTTATATTTTCATTACCTCTATTAATCCTAGCTCAATGTGCAAGCTTCTAAGATATATTCTAAGCAAAACACTATGATTTTTTTTCTCAACTGCTCTTTGATATGATTTTCAATTTCTCACCATGGTGCACTTCTTTATTGTTCTTATTATATCTGTATGTTCTCTTTTTTCTGGAAAATACAATTCATAGTATGGAATCCTATCTGTTTTTGGTGTTTGCTAAAGTTTTCCCAATTTTTGTAAAACATCCATTTTTAATTTTTTGTAGTTTATTTTTGGTATCATTTTATGTTCTAGGTTTGTTTTCTGTCAGTCTCATCTTATATTATCATCTGATTTTATCTTGACAAATATTGGTTACAATGTGTCAGCTTCAATAATTTTTTTGAACTTTACACATATATTCCATTATATCTATTTTTGTATTAGTTTGACCAATCTAGATTATAATGTTGTTGTGAAAAATAAATAATTTTTCCTTAGTTTTTAATATCCTTTATGTTCCTAGTGGCCTTCCTCTCTGATCCCTCTCCCTTTATCTCTGTCTACCAAACATATTTATATTCATTAAAGAATGCATCATGTTTACAAAATTAGTTTTAGAAATATCTCACTTGAAGTTTATGATAAAATGATAGGAAAACAAGAAGATAGCAAATGCAAAACTTGCAAAAGATTTTCAAGTTTTCCTAAAGGAGTTTCAGAAAGCCCAACGGTTTGCAGCTGAACGTGATACAGCTTATACACCTTTTGTTCCACAATCTATTATTCCATCAAGGTTATTATGATCAATATACTAGATTTGGTTTCTACTTGTCCTCTAATGTTGTTTCATCATCATGGTTTCTTTTATTCTATATGTTGAAATAACAACTTAGGATGTTCCTCTTGTAATCTATTAATTGTTTCTTGGTTTCTTAGTTTCTCTATAGTTATACAAATCTGAAATTTGCCGCATACCAAGGAAATTTTTGAGTGTAAATCTTTTTTTTCAAGCGGTGGTTTATTCTTATCTCATATCCTTATACTTTTGATGGTTTCTTATTTTTCATCTATGGTCGCTTTCTTTCAGCTATATTGCAAGTGAACTGGATTTTAGTCTAGACAAAACTTAGGAGTAGCAGGCCATTCTCATAGAAACTAGGTTTAGTAAATCATCATCGTGTTAGATCCTTCCCTTAATGGCATGTTTTTCGTCGCTATTCCTATGATTACTTTTGGACAATTTCAAGCTCCTCTGGTCAGATTTTGGAGAAAGGGGATGACATAGGAATATTATTTGACAAGCCGAAAGAAATTGAATATGCTTTATCAGGAGCAGTTTCAATAAGAAAAGAATCACCCCTTGGATGGCCCCTATTGAAAAGTTCCATTACAGTGAACAAAATTCCTAGTCCTAGATATTTAGCCATAGAAATGTCCTTAGCTAGAGAAATGTCTATTCAGATGATTTTAGGTTAAAGTAATGGGGTGGGTATTCAAGCCCTAGGTGACTTCGACATTACATATTTTCTTGACATAGTACAAATCCCAGGGAGATCACTATCCATACTAGCAAACCTTGGTTTACTTTGACAGAATATTATATATATATATATATGGTAACATGTCCGTCAAATGGATCATTTATGTATTTTTATACACTAAACAGATAAGTATGCCTTTCTCTATTTCATATACTCAGACTAGGCCTTTTTTTATTTAACAATATTAGTCAGCAGAGGGTCTGTCCAAACATTGTCTAGCGGCAATGATGACCTGGGTTCAAAATTCAAAAACTGGTGGTCTCTCTACCTGTTCTAGCACAATCTATTATTCAGATGATTTTAAGTTCAAGTCATAGAACATATACCCTCGATAAGGGATGCTAGTAAAAAATAGCCATGTTATAGATCCCACCAGGGCTCAAGTCTCCCTCGAATATGTTATGCCCATTGTGAGTCGTGCTTCAGATTTGAATGTTGTAATCTGACTACATTGATTTATATTCTCCCATATTAGGGAAGGTCTAAGTTACAAGATGAAATACTGCCCAAAAATATACCATGTTTGAAATACAGATCTTGTATGATGTTTCATACCCTAAACAAGTAATTTAGCCTCTTCTGAATCACAATGACCTGATTAATATGGGCCAAACATTTTATGGTTATTTAACAACAAAATTAAATAGAGAAGAATAGAATAGAATACCTGATGTGGCATTACCTAATGAGAACACAGGCATGATGGATGGACTTGGCCATGTCATATTTAAAGACGAGAGTATGAAGGTGGCGCTCGATGAAGTTCTTGACTGTAAGAGCAAGGACGTAATCAAGTTCTTTAGGTTTGATCTTAGAGTAGACAGATCAAAGGGTGGAGGGGATGCATCCCACGCTGAGATAGGTTCCTCCTAGAGAGCCACATTTCTCTATACATGTCGTCTTAAGACCAAGATGAGCGGATTTAATGGCGGCAACGTACCCTCCTGACCCTCCTCTGACCACCACAACGTCATTTTCTTCGGCCGATGCTGATGAATATGTTTGCAAAGCTCTCAGACATCTTCCCAAACCCTCAGAAGAAGAAGAAGTGGGTATCAAGGCTTTGTGGATCAAAGCCAATTGGCCTTTCCATTTCCCTGCTATTGCTGCCATGAATGGATGAATGGATCTCACACAATCACAATCAGGGTTCATGAACAGGTTTGAAAAGGGTATTTTGGCTAAGGTATTGTTGTTGCTCATTCACAACAATAGCAAATCCTCCTCAAATCATCCCCAAATTGTTTATAAAAAATTAAATGTTTTTATAAAAACACTAAATATTATATATAATATATATTATTATAATCTAAAAAATTAACAAATATATATATTTAAAAAAACATAAAATATAACACAACCAAATTCTGTTAGCATTTAGATTTGCCCATTAACTATGAAAAAAGGTCAATGGCGCCAAATTTTGGAGAGTGCTTCAAAGAAGAAATTGAAGAGTTTGGATTTATGTGCCTTTTTAGATATTCAGATTCAAGATTTTCTAAAATATTATTTCCATAATTACATACATATATGTATGTATGTACTTTTAAAGAAGCTAAGATGTTGTGATCATGATTAGAAATAACACTAATTTGGTGACAACTTGACTAGTGAACACATCCACCGACATCTAAATCTATAGGTACCTCACTGCATGTCTTGACTAGAGACGCCCAGGTAGAAAGGGATCTTTGAGTTGATATGCAATGTTAAAGGGCCTTTAATATTGATATAATCCATAGCTTGCTAGGACATCGTCATGATATCTAATTCGGTGTCAATTTGATGATGATAATGGTGATGATGATGATGTTGATGATGATGAGGGTGATGACGATGGTGATGTTGATGATGATAATGATGGTGATGATGAAGATGTTGATGAGGAAGAGGGTCATGATGACGATGATGATGATGACAATGATGATGATGATGATGAAGATGATGATGATGACGATGATGGTAATGACGACGATGATGATGATAATGAAGATGATGATGATGATGAAGATGGTGATGATCATGATGATGGCAACGATATTGATGACGATGGTGAAGACGATGATGATGATGATGATGATGATGATGATGATGAAGATGACGATGATGATGATGATGATGATGATGATGATGATGATGATGTTGACGATGATGAAGATGATGATGGTGATGGTGATGACGATGACGATGATGATTATGATGTTGATGATTATGATGAAATATGAATTTATCATATCATTTATAGAAAATATGTGGTTCATTGACCCTGAAATTGTTCTAAAGTCCATAATCATAGATCCAAGGAAAATCCATAAATCAAGGACCATAACTAGGAAAGGGGAGGGGAAAACACATGAACATATAAGGAAATCAACCTAAATCTTAGTCCCCCAATGGGAAAGGCACAATCATGCACCTAAGCTAAGGAAAATGCTACTTATGGAAAGAAATTTAACGCGTTCCATCAATGATAGTGGGAGGTTATAATGATGACATCAATGATTATGGATTTCATGATTCTATCACACATAAAATTAAGTGTGACACTACCATGTTGAATATATGAGCATAATTAGCCTTGAGTGTGAAAATACATGCACTACAAGTGTGCCTTGGTATACAAAATAACCTTTATTAGCTATTAGGCCATGAATAGACTATGAGACCCAAATGTCTAACATATGCAATAAGTATATGAATGATTTTTGTAATTATTCCATTCTTTGGTTTCATTAGGGACATAACATACCCTTATTTCCAAAAGTGCTTTGAGCTCAAATCAAGAATAGTTTGGGTCGAACAACTAGCAGTACATGGCTAGACAACCCCCCCTGTCTCTAGATTATCTTTCGCATACACTCCCCTATGATGAATACATCATGGAATCTATGTCCCTAGAAGAGATGCCTTTGAAAGATCATCACCATAGATATTCTTTCCTTCTCCCTTTCCATGTGGTAGAAGAGCAATTCGCATCCAAAAATTACGAATTACGCCAAAAATTATGCCAGGTACATCCAAGAAAAGCAACAGCCATCAAGGAGGAATTTGGAAAACTTCTCATGGTTGATTTCATTTACCCCGTGCCCTTGACTAAATGAGTGTCCAATATAGTTCCTGTGAACAAAAAGAAGGGAACTATTAGGGTTTGTATCGATTTTCGGGATTTGAATTGGGCTTGTCCAAAAGACAATTTCCCTACCCCCCTACATTGATCAAATTATCGATAATTGTGCCAAGAGTGTAATCTTTTCATCCATGGATGAATTCTCCAGGTATAATCAGATCGAAATTATCTCTTCGGATCAACATAAGATGACTTTCATATACCCATGGGGGACCTTTTCCTATCTAAAACAGTCATTTGTCTTAAAAAATGTTGGTACTACATTTCAACGCGCCATATCATATGCTTTTCACGATATCATACACATTATGGAACCCTATCTTGATGACCTACATGCTGATTCGAAGCAGTAGGATCACCACGTTGATCATCTGAGAGCTATTTTTCTTAGATTTCGCCATTTCAACATTCATTTGAACCCACATAAATGTGTTTTATGTGTCGAAACCAGTCGACTTCTTGGTTTCATCGTGTCCAAGGATGGTATCTGTATTGACCCTTTGAAGGTTGAAGCCATCCTGACTCTACCCGCTCCCACCAACGTAACAGAACTCCAAATTTTGCAAGGGAAGGAAAACTTTATAAGTCGTTTTGTCTACAAAAAAGCAGAAAAGACACATGGTTTCATGTGGCTGTTAAAAAAGGATACTCCTTTTTTTGGGGATGAATTGGCGCAGCATGTGTTCAACAGTCTAAAACATGCTCTTACGCATGCAACCTCCTGATTATACAAATGATTATTCCCTATATGTGTTTGCATCTCTTTCAACTATTGGTATGGTCCTAGCACATACTGACGAACATGACCAAGAACATGTGATTTACTATGCTAGTAAGAGTATTCTAGACTCTGAAACCCAATACTCGCATGTGGAGAAACTTTCTCTGGCCACGGTTATTGCAGTCTAGAATTTATGTCACTACATGTTTCTCTGTACAACTACTGTCTATGCAAATTCTAACCCCATGTATTATGTCTTGACTCGTCAAGTACTTGGGGGCAAATAATCACGTTGGACTGTTATTCTCCAGGAGTTCAAGTTGGAATTTGCTAAAACCAGTTCTATGAAGTTGCTTGTTTTTGTTGAGCTTAAGTGTGACCTTCCCCATGTTACTAAGGAAAGAGAGCCCATTGATTCATTACATGATGAATCTTTGTTTCTCGTTAGAACAACTAATCCTTGCTATGGAGATTTTATTCTCTATCTCCAGACTGAACCATATGAACATAATGCCACTCACGATGAGTGTCATCGCATCTGCTGTCGGGATAAGTATTACCTCATTTTAAATGATACCTTATACTACCATGGCATCGATTCCATATTATAATGTTTTCTCACCCATGAAGAAGTTGAATTCTCCTTAAATTATTGCCACTCTGGAGCTTGTGGTGGTCACCTCTCTGGGTTGGCTACTACCCAGAAAAGTTTGCACGTAGGGTATTTCTAGCCTTCAATTTTCAAATATTGTATTGAAACTTTCAAGAAATGTCTGCCATGTCAATTGTTTACCTCTAAGAAGTGCACCCATCCAGCCCCGCTTCATCCTGTCATAGCAGTTGGCCCTTTTGAAAAATGAGGCATAGACATCGCGGATTGTAGACCTACCTTAGTCAGGGGGCATGGATGCATTATTGTACATGTGGACTACTTTACTAAATGGGCTAAGGCTATTCCCACATATGTCGAAGATGAAAATATGACTTCTTTGTTCCTTTTTAACCATATCATTGCTAGATTTGGGATTCCTAGGGCCATTGTGACCAATCATGGGTCACATTTCCAAAATAAGATGATGGCATAAATGAGTACAAAGTTAGGGTTTCAAAATGATAAATATACGCCTTACTACCCACAAGCCAATGGCCAGGTTGAAGTGATTAACAAAGTTTTAAAAACCATGCTTCAATGGATGGTAGGGCATGCCAAATCTAACTGGCATTTGCAATTGTTTTATGTACGTTGGACCTATAGGACTACTGTAAAAACTTACACTGGTTTCACACCATTTCAATTGGTGTACAGACTAGAGGTGACTCTCTCAATAAAATGTGAAATTCCTTCTCTAAAGCTCATTGTAGAACTTTTTCCTAATACCACTATAGAAGAAGAATGGTTTATGTATCTAAATAAGTTTGATGAAACTCATCATGATGCTGCCTTAGAAAATGAGGCACATAAGTGATGAATGAAATCCCAATATGGTAGATTCGTTCAACCTCGCTCGTTTAACGAAGGAGATCTGGTCTTGACTTATGACCAAAAACATGATAAGTTGGGGGCAGGGAAACTAGAATCTATGTGGCATGGGTCGTACATTATTAGTCGTGTTTTGGAAAAAGGCGCATATGAGTTAATGGAATATGATCGGATACCCTTGGGAGGGCCTCGCAACGGGTTCTACCTCAAAAGATAATATGCCTAGGTCATCTAGAATAGGCTTTTTGTAAATATTGTTTATAGAATGTTGTGTCTTGTTTTAAAAGTGTGGTTTCTGTGTGATATAAGATGTGTTTTTCACAACCCTACTTATGTAATTCATATGTTTAATGGATAGATGACCACTTTTACCGGTTTTGCGGATGGTTCTAATCATTACACATTGAATCTTGCATCAACGTCTTGGGTACTATACTCTCCTACATGTGATATGGTGAGTTCAGGGGGTGTTTGTTTGGGTTCCTTCATCAACAATCTCACAGATTATCATGCGGTGATTGGATTGTTGACAGAATCCCTAGCTAATGATGTAAGAGAGATTAGGGTTTACCTAGACTCATAATTAGTTGTGCATCAGTTAAATTGAGTCTACACCATCTGAAACCCCCTACTCCTCCATACATTCTGAAGGGTTAGACTCTTAGAAAGGTCTTTTAAGAAAGTTACGTATCAACATATTCTGAGACATTTGAATGATGTGGTAGATTCCCTAGCAATTTTTTTCCTAGATTGGTATATTGCTCATAGTTAAGTTCATTATAACATAAAAACATGCACTTGAATTCATAAGTAGGCATACATTCACACATCAAATTTTGCACACACGTCTATAAATAAAGTTTGTCATATATATATAAACAGTAAAGCTGAGATACAAAATGTGTTGAAGCATCAAGATTTCAGATCACCTAGAGTTTATAACTATTATAGTTTTAAAATACTATATATATGGGGCAAAACCTGAACCCTCGAAGCTTTTAGTGTAAATAAATATACAAAAATGAGAATCCGTTGTGGACTAATCCTCGTGGTGTTTCTCATGATAGCACATTACGAACTGAGCCACTATACGGAGTAGCCTAGCAAAGTGGCCTGAAACCCCCATGGTTTGACGCTAGTATGGTCTGTGTAATTCATCAGTAGAGACATCATGGATCCCTAGATTCAAGCACTATAGGTTCTCCTCGATCTCCCATTGCTCCTCATCCGCCTCATTGTGGAGGATCTCCATATCTCTAACTGCTACTTGCCTCTCAATAGGAGATGCTCCAGCTAGATGAGAAGGTCCAATGTCTACACAAGTCATGTTCACATATCTCAGCATTACAAGATAAAAATCAAATAAAAATTGAAAAATTAAAAACATGATTGATAGCATCTTTCTTAACTCAATCATCACACTCCTCTCCCTCTGGTAATGGAAGTTTTGGGTCCTCTCTTCTATCATCAATAACTGGTTTTGCAACCAACGAAAGAAGACCGATCCATAAACAACCTTCAAACCTCCACCACCGTGGCAAGCCATGACATATACCCACCTTAGCATCCTAGGATCTTCGGCATCCATTTTTCTCATGGCTACCCGAGGCCTCATATGTGGTACCCTCTCTAGGAAGAAAGATACTATCACTGCCCCATAGCTTAACTGCTTGATTTTTCCCTGTATGCATTTGTTCAACTGGTCCTTTAAGATGACCAGCATACCTTCACACCATTTGAATATTGTGGGTTCCATACACTCTATGGCGTATAACATGTGTTCCCTAGCGATCAAATGGGTTGATCTGGTCCCGACGAACTTCCCAATAGTGTAAAACATTGTCCTCAAAGGTCGGTCCACTATCCAATTAATAGGGAGTTTTCTCTCTTAGGAAATTGTCCCCAACGAACAACACCTATCAGTTAGATCATCCAACATGAAATCACTACCCCGTGGGCCAAACAGAACTGCTTGTCTCCCTTTGCGAGACAACTCAGTTAGGAAGTATATGCCATCTATGTCAATACTAAGTATGTGGGCCCCAACCATGAAATGTTGTTGGTCAGGGTCCCACATATCAATGATGTACTCTAGAAGGCATATATAGGCCTTCATCCTAGGCACTCTTAAATACTTAAGCAACCCACAGTCTCGAAGAGCTTCCATAGTGGGTGGGTCATTAATCGCTTGGAAGTCCTCTGTTTCGTGTTCATGTTCTTTCCAAATCACCATGATGTGGGTGGTTTTGCTCCTGCAAAAACATTGTAAACATACATTAGACACACATCAAGGTTGAAGGAAGCATGAAAAATAAAAATTTGACATTCAAAGATGGGATTTTTTTCTTTGCCCTGGCTATAGGCATTTTTTCTCCATGCAGACAGAGCGTTAACGCCTTTGCTGGATGTGGACAGAGCGCCTTTGGTGCCTATGTCCCAGCACAGCAAAGCGTCGGTGCCAGGTGCCTTTGTTGGTTGTGGACAGAGTGCCACTGGATTCTATGTCCTAGCGTAACAAATCGTCGACACCGAACCTGACAGAGAAAAAGGTGTCATCCAAAGAGCGCAGTTCCATTTTGGGAAAACGCCCATAAACCTTGAAAACCGGTCAAAAACAAAAAAATGCCACTATGAATGGAAAGGGAAATTTTTTGTCTCTTACCTGCTCTAGATGGCTTGAGGAATGGCGGACTATAGATCCTAGAATCAACAATTGAAGGTTAGCACCTTTTGCACCAACTTCACCTTCTCCAAATGGTAAAACACAAATGGTAAAACTTTTTCCATTTTGTTCCTATTTATAGTAATTTTGACCCTTTTTATTTTTATTATTTAATCAAAATTACTTTAATATTATGGGTTTTATCATTGGTTCCCTATAGTTTTATAATGAAGTTGACTCTAACATGATTTTCAAGATTTCGAGGTCAAATTCATAAGGCGCATGGCTATGTTTTAAGTTCTTTTTGTCTTTTTCATACTTAGGGTAAAAATTAAAAAGTGTCGAGCATTTTTTACACTTTTCACATGCTCGTTAAAAAACTAGTGAAATAGTGTGGAGTCCAATTTTGCTTCTTTTTCAAACTTGTAAGAATTGTCTTATGAAAAAGAGAACTCATTATGGAGTTAAATTTAAGCTCTTTTCAGTCTCCTTAAAAACACAAAATGATTTCCAAGCGAACTTGTTAGGTTCATGCTTGTAAAATTATTAGAACAATCAACTAGTCAGTGGTAGATTATCTCTTTTTCGCACTGATTAGGCCTATTTACAAAAAGGAACACTCTAGTTGATATCATCTAGAAGAGTTCTCTGAGGCATTATTTTATACTTTTTTCGGGCCTTAGGGACTAAATCTGATGAAAAATGACCTTTTTGGAGTCTCCTTATGTCTTCATTCAGACTCTCTAAAAATGAACGATACTGATTTCACTTTCATCGGACTCATAAAATCAAACAATGAAGGATGCTTTATGGGAACGAACCCCTCCTTTCTCAAGTTTGTAAAACATGTGAGAATGGACTCATCGTTTGATGAGCTACAACGAGTGTTTGTTACCCTCTTTGAACTCGTAAAAAGGAAAAAGAGGCACTCATCATTTGTGATGGGGAAATTAAGGGAAAGGGGAATATTTTTGCATTTGTATTTATGGCAGTTCACAATCCACATTTGAACATGGCACCTGTCTGCTTTAGCATTTCTAAACAGTTGGGTTTTCAGCTTGTCTTTGAGTTGATCCACTTTCATAAGTCACCTGACTCCTTTGAGTCAATTCAAAGAATGTATTGTCATATTCCTTGCATTACATTTGGTTTATGTCTCTTCAAGTCAATGCTTCCAAGTCATTTGTCGTGCCACAAATTGTTTAAAGGATGTCTCTTTCAAAATTCAACTCATCAGTAACTTTACCTTCCTACAAAATCGGTCATGTCTGAGTCATTTTTATGGTTGTTTCATCACTTCAAAATCAACTTTTGTTTCAATGATGAGGGAAACATCATGGTCCTCCTTCAACGATTCTTTTCCTGTCGAATTTAGCATATCATCCAGGAACTAGATTCAGAAACCTAGTCAAGTATCTTGAAGCCTGCATGCCTCAATGGCAGGTTTCCTCGCTTTCAACAGTAGGTTTTTATCAATGACCTCTAATTGAAATATTCTATCAAGTGTTCGACTTCAAAACAACTATTCAACTTGGGGGAATGTATTGAGATACCTTGGAAATCATTAACATTAATGGTGATTTCTCTCACACTTGTTATCAGTATACATCAATAACTGGTAATCAAGTGGTTTCTGCCATATTCGACGTCAATATATCTATTTGTCTAGAATTGTATCAGTTGGGGATTGGAATGAAGACCCTGAGCAGTTAGGCTTCATCGGCACGATTTCCTATCCTCGAGTTACAATGGAAGATTGTTTGGATTCATGACATGGATCCCCATTGTGTGTTTGGTGGCTATGTCCAGTATTGGGTTCGGATAACATGGATCTACTTTGTATGTTATGTAGCCATGTTCCACTCTTTATGTCATTGATCATAGATCTACAGTGTATTCTTGGTATCCATGACATGGTCATCTTCATGGATCTGCAGTGTATTGGTCCACAACCATGATTGAGTCAGACAATTTAGTTATTGGTCTTATGTTAGTTGTGAACTCATCTCTTACTACCTCTAATACCGGATTGATGTCTAGAAAATTATTTTACCTATCATGTCCTTCTAGCTTCATACTTTGGGGGGCATTCTGTTGCACCTGAAAAATCCATTGTTTCCTTATTACCCTTCAAAGATCCTGGTCATAGATTCCTGTGGTGAATTTTTTCCATCCTTAGGGAGACCGGCGCTTCTACTCAGTTGTGACAAAGCGTCGTCGGTGCACTGTCCTGTTGAGAAAACAGTGTCGGTGCCCTTTTTCTCTTGACATTATGTGTCATCGGTGCTCTTTCCCTGTGAGAAAAAAGCGTCGGCGACGTTTCCCCTTAATCCAAAAGCGTCGATGGACTTAAAACATGAAAACAGAAGATTCTAGAAGCTTCTGTACGAAATCCTCTGTGGATTTGGTTCCTACTAGTTAGGGAGAGGTGGCATTTGCCTTCCTCAAATGTTGGGATCATCTCCTATCCATTTCCTAAGTGAATCTCATCTCATTTGACCTATCAATGAAGCCTTCATCGAGTGAGTGGGGGGAGACCAAAGAAAGCATCCTTATGTTGTTGGACTGAGATCTGGTTTAGAGGCAAGTTTGAGTGAGTCTAGGTGTGAAGATTTTGTTGTGAGTGAAGAGTGTTGTAAGTCCATTGTGAAAGATAAAGCTAGAAACATCAAGGATTTAGTTGTAGTTTTACCTTCTTTATTCATTAATACAAAAGTGTTCCCCTTTCCCATACTTGATTTGTGTCAATATCAATTAAATATTGTTAGATTCCTTAATCACTAGCATAGATTGTTAATCTATCATGTTTCTCTCATCTTCTTGTGTTTTCTTTTGATCATTCTTTGCAGGTATTGAATATTGCATGCAGAACATTGGAACGAGGGAAAAAGCATTCAAATCTAAGGTATCAGAGTGGTTTTATGTTAATTAAATTAACTATCTAGGGAAAGGATATGCTGCTATGGTTTTGTGTTCTATGCTTGTATCATACAGGGTAGAGTAACAAGCGGTGCCCGCACCAGTTGCAAAATTCCTTGAAACAAATATTTATATACTTATGCAGAAATTTAAAACACGGTTACAGATCTTTTCTGGGTCTATAGTTAACCAAAAAATGCAGAAATATCGAGAAGAGAGAATGCAAACAATATCCGATCTGTAACTCAACAAAAACGCATACATATCAGGCATGGAAAAAGCATACAAGATCAATTAGAGAAAATGAATACAATATCACACGCAGACATTGGTTCCAGGATAAAAACGCAATCCCAAAATGTAAAATGAAACATCTGGTTTGATCGATGGTAAACACAAAAAAGGGTTTCGTGGATAACAAACAAACAAAAATAAGGTGGTGAGTCAGAGATCGAAACCGTTCTATAGGTGAAGATTATTCCTACCACAAATCAAACGTTGTTCATAAGGAAATGTATGCAAATGTTATTAGAATCTGAAATTTATAATAACCAAAGTATACCATCGAACATGCGCAGACTCTGAGAACTCATATGCAGCCATTAAGGGAAAAAGGTTTACAGACGTTTTAGATTTGATCAAAATGAATATATTAAGAAATCGTATGCAAACAAATGGGGAAACCCTTTCTAGACATTTTAGATTTGATCAAAATGTAGGTATTAACAAATCGTATGCATACAAATAGGGAAAATGTTGCAGACATTTTAGGTATTAAGAAATCATATACAGACATATATCTTTCTCCAGATCTAAATTGTAGTAAAAAAAACAAATATACAAAGATCACAAGCAAGAAATAAATACATCAAAGATTTGATCCACGCAAAAGCAATCAGAAGAAGAAATTGGGATTTTATTTTTATTATCAAACATACTTTCAACGGATCAATCGCATATCACGTAGCAAGGCAATCATATGCAGAGCATTATATCTAACTGTAATTATCAACATATTTCTACATATCAATCGTATACCACACAAGCAATGAAATCATATGCAGAGATTTAAATTCGATTGGGAACATCAAATATATTTCCACCCGTCAGATACATATATACATATATGGTAAAATTGCATATAGGGTTTGGATATGTAATTTATATTTAAAATAATACTCTCTAGCCCATAAAATTCAAAGCAACTCCTCCCAACCATAGAAGAGAGTAGCACCATAGCTAGCTCAACTCCACCCCCGAGATGGATCACCACCATGCACACTAGAACAACAAGCAAAACTTCCACACGACACTCTCTCCTTGAGCCCGCAACAAGTTCAATGGTGGACTTATGGAAGAGAGAAACACTCAACACATGCACTCAACATTGTTTGTCCATGCTCAACACAACATCCCGTGGTATCCTAGTGCACCAATATATATATTTTTTTCCTAGGTCGTATGCTTTTTCCCAGGTCTTATGTCATCCCAATCAAATCTCCAACCAATCCATAAATCCCTATGATTTAGAATCTTGTCTAGTTGTTGTGTTCTTAGATTCGATTTGATTGGAAAATATCTCTCTAACTTGCTTACACGTGTTCTCTTTTGCCATGGTGGTGCCCTCTCATGTAGCTGAATTCTCCAAGTGCCATTTTATTTTATTTATATATCAGAAACTGTGTAATAGTATGGGGTATCACAAACAGAAATATCAAAAACTTTGTAATTGCATGTAATAAAATGGATTGCATGACAAATCCAAAACAAAACATGCATATCCAAGAAATGTTGCCTAAATAAGGAAGGCATATGTTATGTTTTTTATTCCAAGAAAAAAGTTGTATTGTGGCCTACTTTGTACTATTACATACTAAATAAATTGTGAATATTATAAATTTAGTTTATTTTTCACAACCTACACGTTCATATCAAACATATCATAAAATTAAAATTTTCATCTTTTTGAAATATTACTCATATATGTGTAAATTTAGATATTATCAAACAAATTATATGCAATATAAAATTAAATAAAGTATATTTACAAATTGTTCACTAGTTTCCTTACAAGAAAATTCAAATGTTGCAATAGAAATCATGGTCAATGATTTTCATTATGAAGAGCATGCATTCCTACGCCAAATAATACCAACATACACCACATTTGATGGAATCTCAAAAGCACTACAAATGCCTACTATATTTCAACAACGCATTCCAACATGTATAGAAAATATATCATCTTCAGGGTGTGAGTTCCATGGGAAGAATTAATACAACAGTAATTGAAATATAGTCTAAGCTACAAAAATAAACAAGAGAAGAAGACATAAATCGAAAATTTTCACAAACAAAAACATTGACTCAATTGCTACAATACCATCTATAGCTAGGGTCTAACAAAATGAACAACACGGGAGAAGACATTTTGAAAAGAAAAATGGACTAAAGATACTTCGAGAGACTAAAATGCATAATAAACAACAACCTCTTATACATTTTTCAACAGGGACTCGTCAAGATCATGGTCATTTTCATGCTACCAAGTCTTTCCATAAATGGATTGATGGTTTACATATCATGCATTATGGAATCATATCTTGGCATTCGTACTCATCCATATCTCAGTGGACACATTTGCAATCAATGTCACAGAAAAACTAATTGCCATTGATTCTCCAAATGGAATAATATGGACCCCCATGACCAACCCATTGTACTATCCATACTTTCTCAAATTGAAGAAATGCTCATTGTTTGTGTTAGCCCAATTTTTCAAACCAAACACGCCCGTGATGGAAAATACAAGTACAATGGTCACACTATTAGTCCCCCCCCAAACAAATTGTTCAAATTGCAAATCCCCTTCCATGCCACCTTTCAAATATTGATATCTTGTTTGTGAGGAGACATGGAGTGAAAGGTAAATGTTATGAGTATTATGCGAGTAAATCACACGTCACCAATGCATTTATATAAGATACAAAATACTATAGTGATGTCCAACTTGACCACAATTCAATTTCATCACTTCCACAAGCATGCACTAATGTCTCCTCTCAACTCCAATAAATTTCTACAAACATTCAAATATGCTCAATCTAGATAACCAGAATGTTACCCAACCAGCACAAGCAGTATTTTCTCTTGCCTTTAGATTTCCTAAAGCATAACAAGAAATGGAAAATATTAAAGAATTTGTTCATGCCACATCTAATGCCCCACCTACTACAATTTACTATCCAAATATTGGCTCATAACCATTCAATGAGTACAACACAGAGGGTCTATTCGACATGGCATTCCCAACTCTTTTATCAAATGAGGATGCACTACCTCTCCAACCACATAACATTCCACTTGATAGCTATGTAGTACACTTAATAAGGTACCATGACAATAGATTTGGTAGTCATCCCTGCTGTAGATACTACTTGTACAACTTATTTATGCACCATAGGAGTCGAGCAGAAACTAATTTCTCTGTGAAGCAAAGCCAAGAGCATAACACACCAACCACAATTTAGGAGTTGTGCATATATCTACAAGAAATTTCTACAAACAACCTATTGGAACATGTCATGCGCTTCGTAGGACACCTACATGGGACCAAAGCATTCTAGATACTATGAAAGAGTGAGCTAAAAGATATGATCACACAATTGCAATGCCCTACATTGTTCTCCACTCTCAATGGAGAAAACACAAAATGGATAGACTCGATGCAGTTATGCAAGAGGATAACCTTCCTGAATCAAGAGCATGTCAACAATGGTATAATTATAACATCATTGATAGGTCCAACATTGTATCTGCAGACATGCATAAAATATTTGCACTCTTCCATCATGAGATGGTTAAAAAAAACATGCACACAACAGATTACTGGTACATGCACACATTATATACTACATGCACGTGTCTCTAAAAAAATGTTAAATATTTGTATTTTGTTCTAATCCTCTAACATTCCTTTTGTAGATACGAATGGAAACATTGTGGCTCTGCACATATATATGGTTTCTTGTTGCTTGCCAGGAGATCCTAACGTGGAAACATTAAATTTGCGACACAAATCAAATCAATGCCACAAAAGCTTCTTCGATACATATGTTACAACATGGAATCCAAGAGAAAATCATGACACACGTATTCATATGCATCAATCCATTGAGGAAAGCCCTTGATTGCTAGATACAAAAGATATATTTTCATCTAACCCACTTTGTGACTATGAGCAACTGTTAAACATAGTACAAATACATACAAAGTGCAGCGGAGATTCATGTCTATGCAAAAAGGGGAATACACTTGAATGCAAATGTAAATTCCCTTTGAAGGTACAACATGAATCATCACTCTACATTTATTAAAAGGGTCAAAAAAATATCACTCAACACGTAATGATGCTCATCTAAACATCCATAATCTGAGCATACTTCAAACATGGCAAGCAAATGGGGATTGCCAACCAGTGCTCTCACATTATGTTGTCTTGAAAAACGTAGCCATATATGCTTCCAATTAGAGGGAAAATTATATACCTACCATCATATGTTGACTACAATCACAACTACTCATGTCCACATGACCTGACCTCATATTCCTATCATTGTTTGTAGTTAGAAGCAGTTGTTGACTGAGACATCAATGATCAAGAAACTTGCCGTATGTTGCAACATTTACCCCTTGTCCCATTCATTTTTTCCTTCACTAAGCTAAATTTTGGTCTACAAATATTCCATCCTCTAACTCCTAACTCAGTCACTTGCTAATCTATATCTGATTTCATAGCTTCCTAATTGCGACAACCTCCCACTTTAATGGTCATATAACAGGGATGCAAATCTCAAAAGTGGAAGAAGACAACTATCCCTACAACAGTCCATGTTTAGTCGTAACTTAATTCAATTCCAACCAAAGATCTCATTTCCTTTCATTAATTCTGTTGAAGTGAGCTACTACTATATAATCCCTTTTGTTCCTTCGCTAAAGGCATAGGCCAACATGAAAATTTGTCAAAATGGGATAGCATATGAAATACATACTGTACATGGCGTGTTGATCGCATCCCTGCACCTACTCCCAATGAAATAACATTTTAAGATGAGGATTCCAATTATAACATACATCTCGAGATGGAGATGAATGAATGGAAAGTTTGTCAAAATTAGTCCCTACATGCAATATCCACATTAATGATCTTGGCATGCTTGGCCTCAATGATTTTTACATCAAAGATGCATGGAATAATCCAGAAGTATCAACAGATACGTTGGAGATTACACCAAACTAAATCTACTACAATTGAAGTAATGTGGAAGTAATACAAGACAATACTCCCCTGCCTCCTTCCACAAACACATTATCTCACAATCAACAACTTGCAATTGGTATAGTCCTACAACATTCACAAGTACAAGCATCTAAATATCCCTTGATAATGATCATCCAAAGAATTGTAGGGATTGGCAAGTCCTACCTTATAAGCACCATAAAAAAGGAATTATATTTTCAAGCAACCTCTCCTCATAGCACACTATTACCCCTCACTCATACTGGAGTTGCAACATTTAACATACATGTAAACACTATACATGGAGGGTTACAAATTCCTATAAAGGACATGAATCCTTTACATGAACAAACCCTATTAGTGTTCCCATAATAGATTAATCATATTCAATACATCCTCATTGATGAGATGAGATTCATAGGGCCTAAATTGTTCGTTCAAATTGAGATTCGCTTTCGTTCATGCAAATTGATATTTTCTTACGTGTTTTTTCCAAAAATAGCAATTACTCATTTGAAAACTGATCAATAATTCTTGTCATTAATTTGTTCCAACTCCCACCTGTGATGGACAAGCCTATATATGAAAGAGAAACTATGGAAAAGTGTTTATGGACAAACTTTACCACTCTAATAATTTTGAAAACTGTCTTCCGTAAAAGGGCTACTGATGTCACCCAACTTCATTTTTGGCATCTATTCACAAACATCCACAATGCTACACTAACCTTGTAAGACTAGACCCTCCTCTAGTCTAGGACTAATAGATTCTTGACAACATAGGAGTGCTTAATATTTGACATAGTGATCCATCTATTTGCAATGAAAAATATTGCAAACAATCATAACAACTACATGCTACAAGCATTGGTTATTCCTATTGCACGATATGTCGTAGATTTCACCAATGGTTCAAATGCACAACAAGATGATGTCCATCAACTAGAAAAAATAAATATTGCTACATGTAGGTCAATGATTAATGTTATCCTTGTTTATGTATTTGTAACTTCGGAATGTATTCACTTGTATATCTTATGTATTGTACCCCAATGTTTATTCCGGGAAGTATCTGTAATCTAATTGAGTCATGTCATGCCCCAATGTTTCAATCGGGAGATTCAATAATGTAAACAAGTCATGTAAAGTCATAGAGTATAACCCTCCTTATTGATCAAGGGTTAAATTCCCCGCAGTTGTGGGGCCCTAGGGTTATTAGACTCTCCTAGAGAAGTCGTCCTTAGTGAGTTAATTTCAAGTCAAGAATTAGTATAAATAGAGAGGGAGCCTCTCTATTTAACACACATTCATACACATTCACTCACACTCAGTTGTAGCGCATAACTGAGAGAGAGAGAAGAAGTTGGGACAAGAGAGAGAGAGAGACTACTGTTGTCTGGAGATCATCTTACTGTCTTTGGGTTTTACTTGTGGTGTTGATTCTATCTCTGAGGAAGTTGCAGGGTTTTCTCCTTTATGGTTTCCCCGAGGAAAATATTTGTCTTCATTGTATCTTGTGATTGATTGTTGTGCTTGTTATTCTCTCAGATAAGATCCTAAGATCATATAGTTTAAATGTTAAAAATCTAACATGGTATCAGAGCTAACCTGAGAAGAAGACACTGTGCAGCTGCTGAAGCTAGGGCTTCCTACTTTTTGGATCTCTCTCCACAGTTTTTCAGAAAAAGGAGGTTGGGCTGACTCTCCTCTCTAGGGCACATCTTTCTATCGAAGCAGAATCTGATTCTAAGCATTTTCAGTTTTTGACCCAACACTACTGCCGAAAATTAGGGCTTTCCATAGGAGTGGAATTTTTTAGTGATCCCAGGCCTGGATTGATCTCCTCCCCAAAATTGAAGTTTAGAGATCAAGATCAAAGTTTTTGGTTGGGTAGAACCCCAGGAAAGTCAAACCCTAATCTACTCCTGAACCAGAAAACCAACTCTGCAGAAGTTCACCTCCAGATCCAGTTCTGACATCTTAACCTAGTAAGATCTAAATCTTTTGCATTTCCATTTGAGGTTCTATGTTAAATATGTCTCATCATACCAAGCTTGATGAAAAGCTTGAGGGAGATGATAACTTCCGAGCTTGGAAGTATAGGATATCCCTGGTCCTGGAAGAAAATGAGTTGGACTCTTACATCAATGAAGAGGTTCTAGTTCCAGAGTGAGATGAGGCTAAGGCCTTACATAAGAAGAAATTGGCCATGGCTAAGGGGATTATTGTTGATTCAATCAAGGATCACCTCATACCACAGGTGTCCTCACTAAAGACACCTAAAGAGATGTTTGATGCCCTGACCAAGTTATTTGAAGGGAAGAACATAAACCGAAAGATGACTCTAAGAAACCAATTGAAGAATGTAAAGATCCAGAATGTGGAGACCATCCAGTCGTACTTTACAAGGGTCTCTCATATCAAGGAACAACTTGAAGCAGTATATGAAGAAGTAGAGAATGCATAAATTGTGATGACCACCTTGAATGGTCTTCCTAGGGCATGGGACTCTTTCATTCAAGGGATCTGTGCCAGAAAGAAGCTAGTCAAGTTTAGTAGACTATGGGAGGAATTCTCACAAGAAGAAGCTCGAATATTATCTTGAGAAGAAAAGATGGGAAGTGAAGACCAAGCTCTCACGGTACAATCCAAGAAAAGCATAATAGACCATCATAAAGGTAAGCACTCTCACCAGAAGAAAAACACTAGAAAGTATAACAAATATTTGTCTAAGTACATTTGCTTTACATGTGATGAAAGAGGACACCTTGCAAGAGATTTTCCTAGAAACAAAGATAGATCTCACAAGAGGAAGGGAAACAAGAAAAGACATCATGCTCATGCTGCAGAAGATGATGAGCCTTACAAGAAGAGAATCAAACAAGAAAGTAATGATTCTTCAAGTGATGAAGAATATGTTTTGATTTTCTCTCTCACGAGAAACATCACGCATGAAAGCAATGATTGGCTTATAGACAGTGGGGCTTCCAAACACATGAAGGGATTCAAAGAATCATTTGTGAAACTATCATAACATGAATCCTCCTACAAATTAGACTCTGGAAATTCTATGAAAATGAAGGATGTCCTATTTGTACCAGGACTAAAGAAGAGCCTTCTCTCCATCTCTGCATTAGATGAAAAAGGTATAAGAGTTTCATTTATGTATGGCCAAGTCATCATGTGGAAAAAAGGAAAGACTATTGACGATGCACTAGTAATTGGAGAACAAGAGGGAGGAATATACAGATTAAAGGGCCAACCAGAACAAGCTTTGGTTCATGACTCAGTAAAACCCAATGAACTTTGGCATAGAAGGCTTGCACATGTATACTATAGGGCACTACCAATTGCAAGAAAATATGTTGAAGGTATTCCAAAAATACAAGCAAAACATGAAGGAGTATGCAAGGGATGTGTGAAAGGAAAGAACACAAAGAAGACATTTCCAAGTAGAGAAAGAAAGGCTAAAGGAATCTTGGAAATCATTCACTCCGATGTATGTGGTCTGATGTCATCCAATTCATTAAGCGGGTATGTATACTATGTTTCTTTCATTGATGATTTTTCTAGGAAGACATGGATTTACTTCATGAAGAACAAAGATGAAGTATTCAGCAAGTTCAAGGAATTCAAAGCCTTGATCGAAAACTACACAGAGAAGAAGATCAAGATTTTTCGATCAGACAATGGCAGAGAATTCACATCAAATGAATTCAAGGAATTATGCAAATATTCAGGGATTAAGAGGGAGTTGACCACTCCATATAATCCACAATAGAATGGGGTTGCAGAAAGAAAGAATAGAACGATCATGGAAGCTGCAAGAGCAATGCTTGATGATCAATATCTTCCCATGCATATATGGGCAGAATCGGCTATAACAGTTTTGTATGTACAAAACCGTACTCCACATAGAGTACTCGAGAACAAGATACCTGAAGAAATATTTTTCGGCAAGAAACTAGAAGTTAGTCATCTTAGAATATTTGGCTGTCCAGTGTACATACACATTCCAAAAGAAAAGAGGACAAAGTTAGATCCTTCAGGAAGGAAGGGTATATTTGTGGGATACTCTGAAAGCTCGAAGGCTTACAGAATATACTTCCCAGGATTAAAGAAGATCGAAATAAGCAGGGACGTAACATTTAACAAAGACTCGGCTTACAACAAATCCAGAAAGAGACCTGCTGAAGTACTTGTAGAAACAAAAGTACCCAAAATTAATGACACAACCATGAACTAAGCAATTCCATAAGAAGATCGAGAAATAGAAGAACCTCAAGAACCTGTAGATCCACCTCAGGAGAAGAATCGTCACAAGAGGAAACCTGCTTGGGTACAAGAAGTTATCCAAGGTGCAGAAATATATGGGGCTCCAGAAGAGATACATGGAGAAAGGAAAAGAACTAGGTCCTACTCCAGTTATGCAGCCCTATTATGTGACTCCATTGATAAAGAACCTTCCAACTATGAAGAAGCGGCATAAAAGAAAGAATGGAAGGATGATATGATCGAAGAGTATCAATCGTTCATGAAGAATGATGTTTGGGATGTTGTCCCAAGACCAAAGGGGAAGTCTGTTGTGACTTCCAAATGGATCTATAAGATCAAGCATGTTGCAGATGGTAGCATAGAGAAATATAAATCAAGATTTGTGGCTCGTGATTTCTCCCAGAAAGAAGGAATAGATTATGAAGAAACTTTTTCTCCTGTAGCCAGATATACTTCCATCAAATCAATACTTTCTTTAGCTGCAATAATGAAGTGGAAAGTACACCAGATGGATGTCAAGACAGCTTTCTTGAATGGTGTAGTAGAAGAGGAATTATATGTGGAGCAACCACTCGGTTTTGAGACACATAGTAGAGAGACTCATGTGTGTAAGTTAAAGAAAGCCCTGTACGGTTTGAAACCGGCACCCAGGACATAGTACGGTAGAATTGACAGCTTCCTATCCAGTTTGGGATTTACAAAGAGTAAAGCGGATTCCAACCTTTACTACAAGTTTGAATAAGGGAACACAGTGATACTCCTATTGTATGTATATGATCTATTTGTAACATGTGAGGATGGGTTGATTGCTGATACAATGAGGAAGCTTGTTGCCAAGTTTGAAATGAAGGAATTGGGTATGATGCACTATTTTCTAGGAATGGAGATGTGGAAAAAACGGTAGATGGAATTTCCCTAGGACAAGGGAAGTATGCAATATAGATCCTGAAGAGGTTTAGGATGACGGACTGCAAGGCCATGACCACACCTATGGCATCAAACCTGAATCTATTCAGTGATGCTTCATCAGAAGCGGTTGATGCTATGATGTATCATCAAATGATTGGGTCCTTGATGTACCTGATGAATATGAGACCAGATATTTGCTTTGTTGTGAACACATTGAGCCAAGTCCTGACAGATCCGAGACATGTTCACTTGATTGCTGCAAAGCATATTCTGAGGTACCTAAAGGGTAGAGTTGATTATGGGCTTAAGTATGAGGTGAATCAGAAGATTAACTTGGAAGGTTATGTGGATTCAGATTGGCAGGCAGTGCCATTGATAGAAAGAGAAATCCAGGGTGTTGCTTCAGTATGGGATCGATGTTATCTCCTGGTTTAGCAAGAAGCAATCATGTGTGGCACTGAGTACATCTAGAGCAGAGTATGTTGTAGCTTGTTCGTCTAGTGGTGAGGTAGTGTGGCTGAGAAAGCTACTGTCTGATTTATTTTATCTCCAGATGGATACTACTTGTATATATTGCAACAACCATATATGTGTGAAGCTGTCGGAGAACCCATTGTTCCAAGACAAGTCAAAGCATATCAAGATCAAGTATCACTATATCAGGGATATGGTGCAGAGAGGAGCAATGAAGCTCCAGTATGTTGCGATGGACGAGTAGATAGCTAATGTACTGACCAAACCATTAGCTAGAGTAAAGTTTGAGTACTCTCAGGAGAAACTTGGTGTTCTCCAGATCGAGGTTCCCGTTGGCCTTTCTGACATGGTGGAAGGTTGAGCTTCATATGGTCAGATAGAAGTGCAGAGATGCTCTGATGTGATTGTGGTTTGTGTTACCACATGATCAGTGTAGAGATATTTGATGTGATTGTGGGATGTGTTCCCACATGATCAGTGTAGAGCCATTCTGATGTGATTGAGGGATATGCTCCCACATGATAAGATATAAGTACATAGATGCTTTGATGTGATTGTGGGTTGTGTTACCACATGATCAGTGCAAAGATATTCTGATGTGATTGTGGGATGTGTTCTCACATGATTAGTGTAGAGCCATTCTGATGTGATTAAGGGATGTGTTCCCACATGATCGGATGTAATTGCAACGCCTTTCTGACATGATGAGGTTGGATGTAAGTGCAGAGCCTTTTTGACATGATGAGGTCAGATGTAAGTGCAAAGCCTTTCTGACATGAAGAGGACAGATGTAAGTGCAGATCGTTTCTAACATATTGAGGTCAAATGTAAGTGCAACGCCTTTTTGACATGATGAGTTCGGATGTAAGTGCAAATCCTTTCTGACATGATGAGGTTGGATGTAAGTGCAGAGCCCTTTTGACATGATGAGGTTGGATGTAAGTGTAGAGCCATCCTGACAATATGAGGTCGAATGTGAGTGCTGGGACTTTTTGACATGGATTTTGGATGTGTTGCTCCCATGGTCAGATGTGAGTGCTGGGTGTGCCTTTCTGACATGGTTCTTGGATGTGTTCCTCCCATGGTCAGATGTAAGTGTTGGGTGGGCCTTTCTGACATGGTTCATTCCATGGTCAGATATAAGTGCTGAAGATGATGAAGACCTACATGAAGGCTAGGCCTACAACCAGCATGAAAAAGGGTTGGTTCTGTAGAACTTCCTGTGACGAGTAGAATTGAGAGATAGCACCAGTGATGATGGCCCAGTGATGATCCAGTAGTGATGATCTAGACTTGATGATGATCCAGTGATGATCTAGACTTGATGATGATCCAGTGATGATCGAGATCAAGTGATGATCCAGACTTGATGATGATCCAGTGATGATCCAGACTTGATGATGATCCAAGGATGATCCAGGCTTGATGAAGATGACTTGAAGATGACTTGAAGATGAAATATGACTTGAAGATGAAGATGACTTGATGATGATATAGATGATCCAGACTTGATCCAGAGAAGAAGACTTGTGTTGATAAATTGTGTCGAGAGAATACCTTCCTAGTTAAGAGGGAGTGTTGATGTATTTGTAACTTCGGAATGTATTCAATTGTATATCTTATGTATTGTACCCCGATGTTTATTCCGGGAAGTATATGTAATGTAATTGAGTCATGTCATGCCCCAATGTTCCAATTGGGAGATTCAATAATGTAAACAAGTCATGTAAATTCATAGAGTATAACCCTCCTTATTAATCAAGGGTTAAAGTCCCTACATTTGTGGGGCCCTAGGGTTATTAGACTCTCATAGAGAATTCGGCCCTAGTGAGTTATTTTCAAGTCAGGAATTAGTATAAATAGAGAGGGAGCCTCTCTATTTAACACGCATTCATACACATTCACTCACACTCAGTTGTAGCGCATAACTGAGAGAGAGAGAGAGAGAGGAAGATGGGATAAGAGAGAGAGAGAGACTACTGTTGTCAGGAGATCATCTTATTGTCTTTGGGTTTTACTTTTGGTGTTGATTCTATCTCTGAGGAAGTTGCGGGTTTTTCTCCTTTATGGTTTCCCCAAGGAAAATCTGTGTGTTCATTGTCTCTTGTGATTGATTGTTGTGCTTGTTATTCTCTCAGATAAGATCCTAAGATCATATAGCTTAAATGTTAAAAATATAACAATCCTACAACTTATGGTTACAGTCATAGTTAGTAAATGGTGCACTCAGGTTGGTCACATAAATTGTATATACACCTGGATCTATCCCTCCTATGTTACCGGACTATGTTTTCATGACATTTTATAATACATTAGTCTGCCATGAGAACAATATCAACCAAGGCACATACCAGTCCCACTCATAAATCGAAGTAACAAGAAACAAATTCCCCTTAATATGGCTTGAGTATTGACTATCCATAAATCCCAAGGATTGACATTAACAAGGTCAACCACATCGGTAACACTAAACTTCAAGGCTTGACCTTCACAACAATGTCACACACTACAACATTAGAAGGAATGAAAATTGCACCATTGTTCTCCTTCAAACGCTATGCAAAGATGAAAGGAACTTCATATGTCTCACTTCTAAAAAAAAGGAAGCCCTACCAACTGAAAATACCAATGTTGATTTTTATGATCACTATCTAACCATTTATTATTTTACTCGCCTATGTAAACTTTCTTATAGGACAAATTAATGCACATTTCATTTTACTCGCTAACGATTACATGGGTATTTCTTATAAGCACTCGCAACAGGGTTTTCTTTTCAATTTCATCAACCACCATGCTTACCATAGATTCACTATATTTACTTTCAACACATAAGATTATATTAATTTACATACACAAAACTTTCTCTCATTTTGCAACATATCAAAGTTCTCTTCGGCATTTCATTTGTATGCTAGTAATATATTTGTTACTCCTTTTAGCTGTATTTGTTTATAAACTTCAAATATAAAATACTTCTTAATATTTTATTAAAATATAAAAAATATTATTATAAATTCGAATATATGTTTATAAAATTAGAATGGTTTTGATTATAAACTTCAAATCTATATTTTTAATATAAAAATATTATTATATTTTTTTGTATTTGACATATCCTATCCTAGTCGTATCTAGATTTTTCCTTTTAAAAAAATTTGGCAGATCTGGATTCACATTCAATGTTTATTATTGAGTATTCTCAGATTTCTAAAACAAGCACCAACTTGTCATTTTTTTGCAGTGTGAAAATCCTATGAAATGTTTCAACATGGAAGGAGTCTTTATGGAATAAGAGCACTTCAATCTACAATTTGCACTAGCCTTTCAAAATTTGTCAAATGTTATCATATATGTTTGCTCATCATTTCTTCTCCATTCAAGTCCATTAGCCAAATTTATTTTTATCCATACAAAAAACATCACAGATGGATTTGTTGTTATCATATATGTGTGCTCATCATTTATTCTCCATTCAAGTGCATTAGCTAAAAAAAAATTTATCCATACAACAAACATCACAAAGAGGGATTTATTCTATTGAATAAGAAAAATATTGTTCCTGCTCCTTGTCCATGAGTTTCCAAAATAGTAAGAATGTCTTTAGATAATTTCTGGGTGTAAGGCACTTTAGTTTTATGTGTAAATTACACCCTACTCCCACCCTCAACTACTCCCCCACACCTACGACTAGAACAATGGTTTTATGATAAAAAAATACCTAATGAAACCTATCTAGTTGTGTAGCTATATGTCCAAGCTCAACTCTTTTGTTTGACCAAGTAAAATTTTTTGGGTTCATATCCACCAAATCCCAATCAGATATTAATTCTTCCATCATCTTCCCAAATTGAAACCTAACTATGGCTTCACCCATCCTTTCTTTCTAAGACAAAGTGACATTGAAGTCTCTTGCAACAATGGCACATTTATTCAATTCATTTTCTTTTAAGACTAATGGAGATATCAAGGCACATTTACTATCAAAGAAGCTTACTCCATTCATGTGCTTTTCGAACCCTCCTCCCTTTCCACGGCCTAGAAACACACCTGGACCCTTAACCTCTGGCCCAAAGTTGACACATTTTTGTGTTAAGTCATGCACAAATTCGTACTCACTTTGGACAATTTGTAGAAGAGTAATTTTAGAGGTTCTCCTATTTACCCTCTTTGCAATCACCGGGAAGAAATCATGGAACACTTACTCAACAATTGTGAGTTCAGTAATCAAATTTGGGACAAACAAGCGCAAATCATGAGAACCACTGCTAGATGCAGAGCCAACATCCACAACACAAACTTCGAAAGCTGAAACACTGCTTTCAAGAATCCTATTCTCAACAAAGTTTTTCAATTACTCTCGAGCCTTGTGCTTTCGCACATCTGGAAGGAACGAAATCAAAGGATTTTTCTCTCGCAACAATTGTCATGGATGAAAATTTGGGACATTATCAAATTGAAGGAGGGAAGGATGGATTTGCATCATGTGATCAATACATAGATTTTTGAGGTCTGTGTCGATGAGGGAAGGATGAATCAACAAGTAGACGACTATGGTAGTAAAAAGAAGGCAATGGGCACGCCAATAAGGATCAACTACATGCAACTCAAGCTAATTAGGTGCACAAAGCCACAATTCCTCAAGCAATTCATGAGGAGATAAAAAAAAGGGAAGAGGCCCTTTGGGATGAGATGGACAACTATAAGAATGTTGATGAATTCTCTGCTTTGAAATATTGGATTCAAGACGCTAGGTCCTCTTATGTCAGGCACTCCCAATTCAAAAATATTGTCTTGCTCTATTGGATCATGAAAGGACTTCTAAGTCGAGATCTGCTCGAAATAGATGAGAAGGAGAAGAGGGATGAAATTCTCGTTGCTTTCTAGAAGGATATGTTCGCTAATATTCGAATCGTCCATATGAAAATAGACGCGGTGGATAAGAATATGGATATCTCGTTCCTTCTGAATTTAAATGATGCAAGGGATTGAATTGGCTCTACTTGAAAGGATCATCATGGCTCAAGGTATGGAAAACAAGTTCCTTAACCTGATAATGTCATGCATTATACTAGAAAGTGTCCGGTCACTAGTTTTTATAGTTAATTGTTATCTTTGGTTGCATAGAGACAGATATAGCGTCATTTTGGAAAACTATAGAACTTGTGATAATATTTTTTTATTTTCTCCTTCGGGGGAGGGGATTTTGGGGATGATTGTAGATGTTTCAGTAGATTGTGGGCCTTGATTTCATAGAGGTAGTTCTATTAGTACTCTAGACAAATATGGGACTCATAGTACAATATCCCTATTTTCTCCTTCCGGGGAGGGGATTTATGGGAGTCACATAAAAAACTTTAAGCTTTGTGTCTATTTTGTTTATATATAATCAATAAATTACTTATAAAAAAAAACTAGTAGAGATCTCCAATATTTCACATTCTCCCCATATTTTACAGGGGCATATAAATTACATTCCTTTTATGTAGCCCCTAATTCTTTACTTTCCAAAACCATTAGCCAATGTTGGATTGTAAATTGATATATCTTCATTAAAACCTAGCATCATATCCATCTCAAGATAGAAGGGCAGAATTCATATGGAATTATGACCAAGTAATGGAAAAAGAGTCCAAGGAAGAAGAATAAGGAGCTGCGACATAGGAAACAGCATCAAGGAAAAAGGTGAAGGATGTTGCGACAGAAGAAGGAAGAAAAGGAGAAAGGAAAAGAGAAGGTGGGGGATGAGGAAGCTATGCTAATTTTGTAAGCTACGATGGAAGTACATAACACGGGATATGATGACAAGGCAGAATATTCGCGAAAGTAGGCGTGCAGATAAGGTAACAACCAGAAAGTGAAAATAAGGCATGATGTGGAGAAGCAGCACCCCTTAGCAATCGTGGGTATGATCTCAACTGGAGCCGGCATAAACCACACATGTAAAGGAATTTTTGTAAGTCAAACCGATAGCACCTCTTTGGTCATATTTTGCTAGAATAGGAAAGACAACCTGTAGGCTGAAGCTAGTAAGTCGGTTGAGATAGCGACTGTATTCGAGTATGTATCAAGTCATGATTGAGTCTGCAACAAGCATATATGGGAATACATCAAATCTGTAATAAGTCTATAAAGGGAGAAACCCAAGATGTACATGGGTTAGCTGGTCAATCAATAGCCTATTATCTAGTTCTTGTTTAGACGCTTTTGAGATGAATAGAGGATACAACAGTTTTGAGTAGGTAACTCTAGATCGATTAGTGCATCAGACTAAGTAGATCTACAGCTGAGTGCATAGACATATAGAGAAGATCGAGTCGATCCAGTCTATGTTCATATCGCTGAGTAGGAGTAGATTAGAGTGATAAAGATAGAGAAGAACATAGAGCATGAGAGGGAAAATAAGTCTGTAGAGATAGAAGAGAAGATCTTGAACAAAGTCTATAGCTTTATGTATAGACAAAAGGTGCATCTATTTTCTCATTCTAATTCCAAATGAAGAGCACCTTGTGGCTTTTTACCAGATGGGTTTCCACATTACATGTTGTGTATATGTGTGAATGTTGAGTAACTTAGACAAGTGCTTATTTACTATTTTAATGATTGATTGGATATTGTGCTTTTAAGAGATAACTGTATGAATGTTGTATTTCAAGTAATGAATATATTTGTGATGAATTTTCACTGTGCATTTGCGTAAGGTTGCATAACTAAGGGAAATTAATACTTCAGTATTGATATCTAAATTGAAAACCACCATCCCACCTTCTCGAACTTCGTTGGAAACCTTGGTGTAGGGCCAAGGACTTAAACACCCTCCCACGCAAACTGCAGAAACAATGTTCTAGAAGTTACCCATAAGAACTGAGATATCTCGGGTGAGACGGCATTTTTGTTGTAGGTGTTGTCAGCTGGGCTCTGCTCTGTCGGGCCAATATCTTGGGATTTGTTGCACTGACCAGAGAAAGAGCACTAAACCTGGATCGCAAGGGGGAAAAGGCCAACCCATCCAAAAAAGTGTTTCTTCCACCAAAATCTCTTATTGCACTAATAACACATCCTTCTCTATTATTCCACAATTTTGAATCTATTTCTAATACTTTATTCTCCTCCATCTTGGTATCCTGACTGAGAAGGATTGAGAGCTTTTCTTCCTTGATAACATCCCTTAATAATTCAACTTTAGTTTTTATTTCCAACATCCTACAATTCTAGAAGATTGTATTTAATATTTACCATTTTGAACATAGGGATTTGATCCAAAAGGAATGTATGGCTTCCTATTTCCTAAAATTTTAAGCAGTGCATATCTAAAGGAACGTGCAAATAGACTAAAGTTCAATAATCTTGTATCTTCCCTTTTTTCAGTGGTTTTTTCAAGCCTCTTTGAAGAAAACATTTCATCCTTAGAATCCTTTATTTCCTTCCCTTCATGTTGTTTTTCCTTCTTTCTCATTACTACATCGGTTGACAAGATTTTAACTTGTGTTAACGACATTTCCTTTATTGGTTCCTATGGAAACCAATTCGCTTCCCCCCCTTTGACATCGAAAATTTGTTGCTCCTTAAGGATTGCATTCTCAATAGGGAGATCCACATTTTATTCTTGGATTTTCATATCCAAAGGAGTTTTTGAGTTGACATGCACAAGGAAACTAAACCTATTTACTTGTGAGGTTAGTACACTATAGGGATTTGCCTTAGATGGTCTTGCATTACCCAAACTCTATGTTCCCTTTTTCACTTTTTGTGAAATACTATCTTTCTCATATGTTTGATTCTAAGCTTTTACTTGCTTACATTGTTTACAAAATGCTCATACCCATGGCACACATTCCACTTATATAAATGTTGTTTGTGATCCAATTTTTAGGTGAGTCAAACCATCCAACGAGAGAGATATTGCATTGGGAAGCCCCTTCTCAAGATTCAATTCAACACAAATTATAACAAAAACAACAAATCCTAGCACAAACATACATCTCATAGTTGGGCTTGAATATATCAATATAATGTCCCAAGGTATTTCTAATACTAGCTACATCTCTATCACACCAACAATGTAATGGAAGATGTAGAAATCCGACCCAAACTATAACTACAAAGGCTATGTCATTCTTGGGATCAAAATCCAATGTCTGTCTATTAAATACATTCCTCTTAGCTCCATAAAACATGGGCCACCTATGGCAATTAGATACATTCCCTCCTCAAATAAGAATGCAAAGTAACCCCTTCCACATAAACATTGAAATAATTTTTCTTTGATAAGGTCTCTACATCTTAGAAATCCATTGCTTCACCTCAAGGATCTTCACAAACTTACAAAACAAGAGGGAATAGAGGACTTGGAAAATTTATAGATGTAAGAGACTAAAATCCTGAAAGTGGCCCTACTAGAAGATTTAGATTCAAGGGATCCCTTCTTGAATCCCTACTCGGGAGGGACAAATAAAGGTTAATGTGAGTAGAGGAAACTAGTTTAGATGCAAATGAGAAACACTCGTAGGGTACTATATATATACTTTCAATTCTAATATTGAAATTCTAACTTGGAGTTTATTTCTTTTTAACAATATTATTGTTCTTTGTAGTATGCAATATATTTATGAAATTTTGGATCATTTCTATATTCAATAATCACAATGACAAACATAATTAGAAAATGTCAATGAATTTGCTTGATGTCATAAAGTTTAGGAGTTAGCTGCAATTTACAACTTTATGGTCATCTCCTAGAGATAAGGAGTAATGTATTTCTAAGATTTAGAGACCTTAACAAACAAGGAATTCAATAATTTCACAACAAAACATATTTATGGTCTTGTATTTGTCAAATACGTCAATGAGCCAATAATATATCTATATAGAGTAACATCTACTATTTCAAAGGAATCATCATTCAAGAGCTTCAAGTTTGTCACCATCGAAGTATTCATTTCTTTTCACTACAATATCCCAAATCTCTTTATAATCTCATCAACATATTTTCCTTGATTTAGGAAAAAATCATTTGGGAACTGCCATACTTCAAAGCCTAAGAAGTAATGCATCATACCAAGGTCTTTCATCTCAAATTTTGCAACAAGCTTCTTACATTCATTGATGATCTTCTCTTCTCCTGTCAAAAATAGATCATCCACATATAGAAATAATATCATAATCCCATCATCTACAACCTTATAGTAAAGGTTGGAATCTCTTTTAATTTTGGTAAATCCCAAACTCATTAGGAAGCCATCAATCCTTCCATACCACACATTGGGTGCTTGCTTCAACCCATACAATTATTTCTTCAATCTACGTACATGAGTATTTTTATCATGTGTTTCAAAACTTTGTGGTTGTTAAATGTACACTTCCTCTTCTATCATAACATTCAAAAGCGTTGTCTTTACATTGATCTAGTGTAACTTCCATTTCATCTTGGCTGCCAAGGTAAGGATAGTTTTGATTAATTGTATCTTTCTACTAGGGCGAAAGTCTCTTGATAATCAATTCCTTCCTTCTGAGAGAATATTAGGGATACAAATCTTGCTTTGTATTGTTCAATATTGTCATATGTTGAATGCTTTGTCTTTAAGATCCACTTCGTGGAGACTACAGACTTATCTTTCAATCTTGGCACCACATCCCAAACATCATTATTTACGATAGATCGGTATTCTTCAATCACGACATCCATCCACTCCTTCTTTGTTGCTCCTTGAAAACGGGTAGGTTCTTCATCAACAAGGTTTCACATCAAGGCCACATACCTAGAGTATGGCCTTGGTCTCTTCCTTTCTCTAAGGGTTCCTTCTGGAACACCATACTTTTCCACATCTTGAATTATTTCATGAGCCCAATATGGTCTTCTTTTTCATGATATCATCTCATGAGGTGTCTCCATAAGTCTGAGGCTCTGCCATGTCATGGTCTTCTGGGATATTATCTTCTTCAACATCTTGAACTAGTAATATGTTGGTCTCTGCAACTCTAGGAGTTTCGTGCTCTTTTTCATTATCCTCATATGCATAGTTCTTTATGGATTGTTGAAAGATGTATCCTAATCAAATGTAACAACTATGTTCATATCAATCTGACGGTAATCAAGGATGTAGACTTTGTAAGCTTTTTATTTCTCACTGTAACCAACACATATCCCCTTCTTTCTTGAAGGGTCCAACTTTGATCTTTTCTCCTTGGGAACATGTATGTATATAGAAAAATGAAATATCTTCAGGTGGATGACTTTGGGCTTCTCATTGGTAAACATTTCTTCTAGAATCTTGTTCCCAAGAGCACTATGAGAGATTCTATTCTACACATAAACTATGTTCCTAGATACTTCAGCCTGTAAGAGCATAGGTAGATCCCAATCATGGATCATGGATTTTACTATTTCCATGATGGATCTATTCTTTCTTTCTGTCGCTCCATTATGTTTCGGATTATATGGGGTGGTTATCTCCCTCTTAATCCGAGCTTCCTAACAGAAATCCTTGAATTCATTTGAAGTGAATTCTCCTCCGTCGTCTTGATATTATTTTTAGAGAGATTCTCTACGAGTGCCTTAAATTCTTTTAACTTTACAAATACCTCATATTTTCTCTTCAAGAAGTAAATCCAAGTTTTGCGAGAATAGTCATCAATAAAGAAAACATAGTAAACATATATGCTTAGATAAATAGCTAACATCGTACCACATACATTTTGAGTGGACAATGTCCTAGATCCCTTTCGCTATACTTTTGCTAATTAGAAATGGGTTCTTAGTATTATTTCCTTATGCATATCCCTTGCAAACTCCTTCATGATCAATCTGGATATCTAGTAAACCTGTTACTACTATGCTCACAATTGGTAATGCTTTTTAATTTACATGAGCAAGTCCCCTATGCCACATCTCACATGGGTTTATGGTGCTAGCTATACTGATAATACTGATGGGATACTGATAATCATCTCCAAGCTTCACTTTGTGTGGTGAATCTTTCTAAATAAGGTATGCGAGGGAATCTTTATAACATGTCATGCGTTTGGAGGCACCATTGTCTATGAGTCGTGTCACTTCCATGTTAGAATGAACCTATGAGAGTTGAAATTTGGACATATTCTTCACTGGGGTCTTCATCTTCATTGACCTTCTCTTCTACCGGGTCATCATCTTTAGCTACATGGGCATGAAATCTCTTGTTTCTCTTCTTGAATTGATATTCTTTACGAGGAAAATTTCTTGCAATATGTACCATATTTTGACAAGTGAAACATTCAAAGGATGAGAAATCCCTTTTGATCCTTGTATTCCTTTGAAATATTTGATTTCTTCTGGGATATTGATCACGGTCATTTCTCTTGTTCTTTCCTTTATTTGCATGGGATGTAAAAGGTTCATCTTCATTGTCATTTAATTTCTCCTCTATGTTTTATATCCTTCCTTCTTCTTGAACGCTTTCTTCCCATAGTCTATTGAACTTGGTCAACTTTATTCTAGAACATATCCCTCTAATGTAGGTTGATTCCCACACCATTGGAAGACCATTCAAGGTGGTCATCACAATTTCTGCTTATTCCAGTATGTCCCCAATGGATTCCAACTATTCTTTTTCTCTTCCTTTTGTATCTTTACTCCCTTGAGTTGATTTCTCAAGGTCATTCTTATGTTGATGTTCTTTCCTTCAAATAAGTTGGACAGTGCATCGAACATTTCCTCTGGAGTCTTCTTTGAAGATACTTGAGGGATAAAATGATCCTTTATAGAATCAATTGTAATCCTCTTATAGACTTGACCATAAACTTCTTATGCTTTTCTTTTGGTTCATCTCCTTGTGGTTCTTGGACTTCCTCTTTGATGTAGCTTTCTAGGTCATATTATTCAAGGATGAGCATGACTTTATACTTCCATGCTCTGAACTTATAAGCTCCTTTAAGCTTTTCATGAATCTTGGTATTGTTTGTCATATTTACTGAATGAGAACCTCAAATGGAAATGTAGGAAGTAGAACTTACCAATAAGAAGATTGTTTTTGGAACCCGCTTCACACAGACTTAGGGTTTGAAGAGAAAACCCTAATTTTACAATTATGGTCACTTACAAATATGATTGGAGGAAAAGATGTTCCTCCACATGGTGAGTTAACTAGTGTCCTCCTTTTCTCAAATTTGTGGAAAGAACAGCAAAATACTTGATGCCCTAATTTTCTCGGGAGTAGTGGTAAGTCAAAAATTGAAAATACACAGAACTGAAAATTGTTTCAGAGAAAGACGTTCCCTCCTAGGGTGAGTTAGTTTATCCTCCTTTTCAACTAATCTGTGGAGGTGATTCCTTGAAATAGTAAACCTATCTTTTTGCACTGCTAGATAAGTTCTTGCACAATGACTTCTCTTAGGTTGTCTCTGACACCATGTTATATTTTTTAAAGTTTTACGCCAAAAACAAAAGGATCACTAAAAGAATGGCAAGCACGGTTGACTAGTGTCCTCCTTTTCTAGAATCTATGGACGTAGCTACAAAATAATTTATGCCCTAATTATAAAATTGGAGTCACGACAATCTAAGGAACAAGACAGAAACTTACAATAGATTTCACAAATCAATTTCACTCAAAAATGACATGAAACTGTCCAATTAGGAGTTGCATTTGTATATTTTCTTATCATTAACAGAAGTAGTGATACAATGCAATACAATGCCATAAAGATCCATGCAATTCAAAACCCATATAGGTCATTCGAATTGATTACATGAGAGTGGATTACTTGTTAGTTAAACACCCCTCGTCACATCAGTTACCACTTAACTCCAACTTGATTGACTCTAACTGACTCAGAGGATGTTTAGTCTGAGTCTCACTGAATAGAACTCAACTGCATGGGAACAAGTAGGTGAGGGAGCATATCTGACTTCAATTAGGTGAGTTGAATTGAACTACACTAAACTAAATCACCATAAGTAGGTAGAAGCACCTTTAATCACCCCAGTTAACTTAAATTAAGCCATATGAGCTAGTTGATGAGGAAGGCACCTTTTCAACTTCAGTTTGACTAAAAGTTAGGTGAAACAACCTTCACTTAACTGATTAGGGTGCATATGTCATGCAGATCAACCTATATTTTCTCCTTGATTGAAGGAGGAGGATTTGCTAGTCTCCCCGATTGAAGGAGAGTCTTAGGCTCCTTGATTGAAGGAGGAGATCTAATTGATGATGTAGTCATGTATTCGAGTCAAGAACTTAGGATAAGTGGTAAATTGGGCTAAATAATCCAAATAATGATGTGTAGTTGGATAATGACTCCAACACCACCCCCCCCCNTCAGTGAAGCTCTTTGTGAAAATGTCTACAATTTGCTCATCTATGGGGCAATATTGCAAAACAATTGTTATGTCATGCACAAGTTCTCTGATGTAGTGCATGTGGATCTCGATGTGTTTGGTTCTCTATCTCTGAAACAGATCTGTCGAGATCTTGATAGAACTTGTATTGTCGCAAAAAATTATAGTAGATGAAATGCTACCAATGTCAAACTCGGCCAAAATACCTTGTAGCCAAACTGCCTGTATGCATGCATTGACCGCTCCCCTCTACTATGTCTCTGCTGAAGAAAGGGAAATGGCATCCTGCCTCTTGCTTGAACAGCAAATAGGCCCACTATGAAACATGAAAACATAGTTGAAATTAGACTTCTGATCTATGCTATCTCCTGCCCAATCAGAATCTGTGAATCCTACCAAGTCTAGTTCGGAATCAAAAACATAGTGAATTCCATAGGTTCTAGTACCATACACGTACTGTAGAATCCTCTTGGTTGCCCTCTAATGAAGTTCATGAGGCTACTGCATATACCTTAATACAGCATTCACGGCATAACAAATGTCAGGCCTTGAATGTGTCAAGTAGAGAAGGCTTCCAATCAACTGACAATAGAGAGTAGAATCCATCTGTGGAGTAGTATTGCCCTATTTAAGACTGATTCCTGAGACGAATGGGAAAGGTGATTCCTTACAATCAGCCATATTAAACTTAATTAACAGTTCTGAAGCATATTTGGATTGTGACACCATAATCCCATCAAAATCTTGAGCTATTTCTATCCTGATAAATTGTCTCTACGGGCCTAGATCACTCATCTCAAAGGCTTCATGTAAAGCAGTTTTTATGAAGCTGATTGAAGCAAGGGTGCTTCCTGTGATTAATAGATCATCAAAATACAGAACTATAATCAGAAAATCACCTTCATATTTCTGCAAGTACACATTTGGATGAGACTTACATCTTTCAAAGTTCTGTGATAGCATAAAAGAACCCATTTTGGCGTACCAAGATCTTGGGGCTTGTTTTAAGCCATATAAGGATTTATGCAACTTACAAACTAATGATGGATATGATGTGTATCCTTCATAATGATTCATGTATATCTCTTCTTGTAGGTATCCATGAAGTAAATCAATTTTTACATCCATATGGTGCACATCCCAGTACTTGGATGCAGAAATGGCTAAGACTAGTCGAATAGAATCCATCTTTGCCACCGGTGCAAAGGTCTTAGTGTACTCTACTCCTTGGACTTGGGAGAATCCTTTTGCTACCAATCATGGTTTATATTTGTAGTTTGATCCATCTGCAGAAACCTTTGTCTGATGAACCCATTTTCATTGAAAATTTTTCCTCTCAGATGGAAGGGAAACTAGCTCCCAGGTTCCATTTTTTTGGAGAGAATTGAACTCTTCATCCATTGCAGCTTGCCATCGAGGATCATTCCGAGCATTATAATATGACTTAGGATCAGATACAATCATCATGTATCACTTCTTAGACAGCAAAGGATCATTGCAAGAAATAGAAATACCTACTATTTGAAAATATTCCCGAGTTCTCCTTGGATTAGCAGGATTTCCAACATTTAACCCAGCAGAAGAGAGAGCCTTTTTGACCCATTTTGGTATAAGAGTGGTCTCATTCAGATATTATTCAAAACCTAATATTTCATGCTCACTGATATCATACATCATATCTGAAATATCATATCTCACACTTTCGTTTTCATCTCCAGAATCTTTAGCAGAAAGAGAGAGAATTTCAACAGTTTCTTCCTCTACTAGTTTCAAATATTCGAGAGACTCTTCAAAGCGAACACTTCTCTCTATGAGTATCATTTTAGTTATGATATTCAAAATTTTGTATCACTTTTCTTCCTCGGGATACCCAATGAATATGCACTCAAGACTTTGCGGTTGCAAATACTTTCTCTTATTTAGTGGAATTTGAGCCCAAGCAGTGGACCCAAAAACTCTGAAATTGAACACATCCTATTTGTGACCAAAATATGCTTCGAAGGGTGTTTTCCCTTTCACTAATGAATGTGCAAACCTGTTTTGAATGTAGAAAGCAACATTCATGGCTTCAGCCCAAATATTTGCAGCCAAATCGTTAGACTCAAGCATACATGTTGTCATTTCTTTCAGTACCCAGTTTTTCCTTTCTACTACACCATTCTGCTAAGGTGTGTAAGGAACGATGTGTTGAATATTGATTCCAATTTGAGAACAAATTTGCAGAAGCTATGATTTTATGTACTAACCTCCATTATCATATATGAGATCTTTGATCTTTCTCCCAGTAGTATTCTTAACGAAAGCTTTGAAATCTATGAATTTTTCAAGAACTTCCGACTTCTTTTTGAGAAAGTAGACCCATGTAAATGTTGAAAGGTCATCTATGGAAGTAAGAACACACCTTGAACCACTAATGTAGGTTGTATGCATTGGGCCACTGATATCAAAATGGATCAACCCCAAAATACATGTAGCTCTGCTTTCTTTTCCCCAATCAAACTTATGCTTAGGATGCTTGTCGACTATGCATCCCTTGCAGATCCCTTTTGAAGATTTGATTACTAAAGGCCTTCCACCATGGAATCCTTTTGTAGAAGCTACAAATATTTGTATTTTAGGTGTCCAAACCTTTCATGCCAAAACTGGTTAACCTCATTCCCATGATTTAGAAGGGTGGATGGCTTTGAATCAGGCACAAGTTAGAAAACTCATAGGTCTTAGCATAGTGATTTGCTTTCCCTACAACAATGAGTTTTTCGGATGTGCTATCTCTGAGATCTCAACATCATTTGGGCTGAATGTAACTCTTTTAGGAAAACATGTGTGTGTCATTTGATACACAGACAACAAGTTTGAAGCTAAAGAGGGCACATATAAAACATTTTTGAAGCTTCCATGTTCTAGTTGGACAATACCTTTTCCTTTTGATGAGATTTGAGAGTCATCTCCCACGTGAATGGAGATGGTGTTGTCAGAATCCAGTGATGTGAAACAATCCTTGCATGCCACCATATGATTCAAAGCTCCAAATTCATTGAGGAGAGCTCTAGATTTCGAAACAATAGCCATTAGTGCATGACCTCTTTCAGGCTAGTGAGTCCGGTGTCCATCATCCTTCTTCCTTGTGCCTCCTGGAAGAGTAATGTTGTTTTTCTCTAGGAGAAAGGCCATTTGATCAATTTTTCTCTTCATCCAAGACCTTTCAGAATGAAATCCTCTTCCACAGTAAGAGCACTTGGGATTTTCTTTTCCCTTTTTCTTGTTCTTCCTTGATCCCGAGGGCTTATCCAACTGTTGATTTTTCTCCTTCTGTTTGGGAGGGTCAAAGTTTGTCTTCTCTTTTTTTTATTCTCTTTTACTTTCGAAGCCTTGGGTCCTCCAACAAACAAATCTTGATCTTTAGAGGATCTCAATATTCCCATTTGAACAAGCTTATCATGCTCATTGGTGAGAGACTCAATGAATGCATTCAAGGTCGGCATCTTCCAATTTGGAATTGTAATCTTTTATGTATGGAAGGTAGACACAAAAATGGAGTAGTCTGGTCCAAGTTTCAAAAGGATGGAAAGGATGAGTTGATCATATTCCTTCTCAACTTCACATTGCTTCAATTGGAGCACAAGGTGCTTAAACTTAGTAAATAATTCATTCATGGTCTCAAAATTGCCCGTATTTAGAGATATAAGTTCGTTCTCCAACTGATAGATTCTCAAATCATCTCCTTGTCAAAAAGAGTATCAATTTGGTCCCATATTTCCTTGGGAGTCTTCAATCCAATGAGGTGGAAAAGAAGATCCTTTCAAATGGAGAGGCATAGAAATCCATATGCTTCATCAAGTTTGTTCCAAAATTTTGTTCTCTCCGCTAATGCATTTGACTCTTTATCCGTGTCCATGGTGACTTTGTAGAGTCCTTTGGAGCACAATTTAATCTCAATATCCTCCTTCCATTGATGATAGTTGAAAGGAGTGAGAAGATTGCTTGAAGAGGATTCCTTTTGCAGTTGTAGCGAATGCAATGGAAGTGCTTGAGAAACCTGCAAATCCCACAAAACAAACAAAATAAGGTCGAACAGCCTGCACTTTTGGAGTTTGCTTCACACCCAAATATGGTTTTCTGGACAGAATCCAGAGGGAGGAAGGCTATTTTTCCAGTACTTATCTGGAAAACTCTTTGCTTCTAGTGCAGAGTTGGAATGATTTTGAGCAATTTTGCTCAAATTTCTTCACAGATCCAGCTAGAAACTTGTAGAAGGATTTCCTTGTCCTTCCATGGCTCTGATACCATATGAAATTGGAGTCGCAACAATTTAAGGAACAAGACAAAAACTTACAATAAATTTCACAGATCAATTTTACTCAAAAATGACATGAAACAATGCAATTAGGAGTTACAATTGTATATTTGTTTATCATTAATAGAAGTAGTGATACAATGCAATACAATGCCATAAAGAGTGATGCAATTTGAGTCCCAGAGAGGTCATTCGAATTGATTACATGAGAGTGGCTTACTTGTTATTTAAACACCACTCGGCACATCAGTTAACCACTTAACTCCAACTTGATTGACTCTAACTGACTCGAAGGCAGTTTAGACTGAGTCTACTGAATAGAACTCAACTACATGCCAACAAGTAGGTGAGGGCGCATGTCTGACTTCAGTTAGGTGAGTTGAACTGAACTGCACTGAATTGAGTCACCAAAAGTAGGTGGAGGCACCTTTAATCACTCCAATTAACTGAAATTAACCAAAAATAGGATAATTGATGAGGAAGGTGCCTTTGCAGCTCCAGTTTAACTAAAACTTAGGTGAAACAACCTTTAGTTAACTGATTGGGGCGCATATGTCATATAGATCAACCCATATTTGCTCCTCTATTGAAGGAGGAGGATCAGTTTGTCTCCTTGATTGAAGGAGAAGACTCGGTTAGGCTCCCTGATTAAAGGAGGAGATCCAGTTGATGATGCAGTGACATCTTTGAGTTAAGAACTTAGGATAAGTGGTAAATTAGGCCAAATAATCCAAATAATGATGTGTGGTTGGATAATGACTCCAACACTAATTTTCTCGGTAATAGTGGTAGGTCAAAAATTGAAAATCTGCAGAACTGAAAATTGTTCGACGAAAAGACGCACCCTCCAAGGGTGAGTTAGTTGATCCTCCTTTTTCAACTGATCTATGGAGGGAATTCCCCGAAATAGTAAACCCTAACTTGTTGAACTGTTGGATAAGTTACTGCACAATGGCTTCTTATAGGTTGGCTCTGACGCCATGTTAGATTTTTAAAATTTTTACACCAAAAACAAAAGGACCAGTAAAAGAATGGTAAGCGCAGTAGAACAAAGATTTATTCTCGAAAACCCTCATGTAGCATCCCCTTACTACACGACCAGAAAACAAGAACTGTAAGTAAAAGGCATTGTAATTACTAATCCTAGCTTCATCAAATTGTGAATGAAATTAATAATATTTGGAGGCTGAAAGCTTTGCATGACTAAAACGACGATTGAGGACAGATCCACTAGGGGAAAAGGAAAAAGTTGAGTGAAGCCTTGGGGACCTAGTGAAGATTTCTTGTTGTCATCGTGGGTTCAATGGCATACCAAAAGGGGAAGTCGACTAAAAATACTCACCTTATACTTAAAATCATTAATGGTGTATTACCCACTCGTAAACTCCGTACATGCTTAAATTGTGAGCAAGATAGGAAATTACTAACTTGAAATGAAGTTAAAATATATTTATATTAATAATAGTGTATAAAGTTATTTAATTAATGTTAAGAAAGTAACATGTATAGATGGAAAATATTATTAGTTAGTGTGTAGATCTATTTAATAAATGATAATAAAATGACATGTGTAGATGGGCATTGTTATACCTATAAAATAGTTAAAACATACTTAGTACTTTTAAATAAGAATGACCAAACATGGTCAAATGATACCATAGAAGACATGAGAAAACATAATCATTGTTTTATTGAAAATTTTCACATGGAAAGAATTTGAGTGCCTCCTTATTAAAAATAAATGTGGAGAGGTACTTCTTCCATGTGTCGTCTTGGGGGTTTAAAGGCGTTTTCTTTATAAGGAATTTTGGGGAAGTAGAGAGAAAAGGGGTTTTTCTCCTTAATGTTTTGGGCCATGAACAGTTTCCCAAACCGATCAGCCTTCCTACAAGCTCCCAGCAACTAAGGGTAGTTCAAAATTCGAGGTCTGGTGCCATTCGTTGCCAAAGTCTGCATCGAGTAGCAGGAGGTCTGCGTTTGGATTTTATTTGGATCTAGCTATAGATTATGAAGTCAAGGATTTAAAACTTGACGTTTATTGGAGTTTGATCCGAAGTAACAGTAAGTTATGTCTGCTATTAAACCTTTGTTTTGTGAGAAAAATCATGTTATGAGGTTAAAAATTGGCGTGAACTTTGGAACCGACCATTTGCACCGATCGGACGACCGCGCTCGCGTGAGCGGTCACGTCCGATGACCACGGTCGTCCGATCGGTACAAATGGTCGGTTCAAAAGAGCCAGCCCAAAAATCTATTCCGCGATTGAGACTCAATATATAATTGCGTTTTCCATTGGATCACATTACCTGACTCGTGAAAGGTTAACTATATAATCCGTGAGTGAGATCGAATACTATGGCTGCTAATTTTCCTTCGAATTATGTTTTATCTGGCTTGTGAAATTAAAGTATTAGATCCGTGGAAGATCAAATCTATGTGTATGCGTTTGGTTTGTTGGTTTCTCATTTGATCTGGATAATGAAAGGAGAAATGTCAGATTGAAAGATCTATATTTTGTATGATCTTGTATGTATAAACAAAATCAAGTTTTATATCTTAATTGAACTATGAGAAAACAATCGAGGAGAGTTGGGTGATTTCAAGGGGAGATCGACCCTTGTAACGCTATGGGTAATGCTCTCTTTTTTGTGTGCTTGGTTAATTGCAAGTTAGTACTACGTTTTATTTATTTATTTGCTAACTAAGTGGCTAAACTTTATGTCATATTAGGGATCTTGGGAAACATTCTAGCTTTATTATTTACCTTAGTGGATTCCTTGTCCAGCTTGGGGTGACTCTAGATGGAATAACATACGCCAGGTAGAGTCAATGGTTGGAGGAAAGTCGTAGGCATGTTTTCAGTCGCACTAGTCAGACTAGAGTAATACGTGTAATGGTTAGGTTAACTTTGTTTATGGAATGATTTTATAATGATTCAATATTATTATGTACTTATTACATCTTTAGATTTTATAATTTGATTTATAGTGTTATTATGTACATTGAATTAACATGACTTTCAAGTGGTGGCTACAGAAGGTGTTTCAATGGTGGAAAGGCATTGGACTAATTCTCAGAATGCAAGTGTAGAGAAAAATTAGTTTGTATATGTACATAATTTTACAAATTAGTTTTCTTTTATCATTTAATGTCATCTAACCTTGTGTTTTCTCCTCAACCGAGTCAGAAGACTCGTACTCCACCTCCGATGAGGGTGCCTAGGAGATCGAGTATAGTATATGGTACCTTGATAAGGAGTGTGGTATCCATAACTAAAGGACATGGTTAATATGTAATGGTCATGGTCATGCGACTAATATAACGTTGGTGCCTTATTATAGTATTTAGTGAGATTTGCTTATGTGATTTAGCATTGGAGTGTTTTTGTTTTGTAAGCTCTTAATCTTTAAAGAATGATTATGGTGGAGTAATCGACTAAGTTTAATTTAATTGGTGTGATTAAATGATTTAAAAGAAGAAACTTTATATTGCACACGCTATAGAAATTTGTTCAAGTATTTGGGTATGTTACACATCATGGGGGAGAAAACCCAGCATAAATTCCTCGATATAGAATTCAACCAAGTACAATGTAAGACCCCAAGAATAAGACTAGTTGCTTCTTCTCTCTAAGATGGACTGCTTCTCTCTCTAGCGAACTTGCTTGAGTGTTGAGTGTGACCAAGTGAGGGAGGAGCCTCACCTATTTATACTCATCAAGTGAGTGAACTAATGACCCAACAGAGCTGACTTGTCTCTCCAACCAAGGTAGACTTGCCTATGGAGACTCAAAACAACATTTATAAAATAATTTTGTGCGTACCATTAACCTGAATTACAACAAAGGTCTTACCTCAAGAATTTTCATGACCAAGTACATCAATGACATCTCTAAAAGTAGGAATAACATCTATGAAAGGAGGAATAATAATAATACAATAAAATTACAATATAATATCTTCTGAAGTTACATTTTTTCAACATTTTGGTTGTAAACTAGAATGGTGTGTGAGGAAAATATATGTAACAACTCTATATCTCTAAACCAATCACATCCATCACAAATTTGATCATATCAAGAAAACTGGTTATATCTACACAATGCCAAAGAACATGTGGAAATTTTTCAATTGCATAACATACCATAGGACTTGGATTTCATCATATGTTTATAGAATTAGCTGTCCATACAATCAGCTGATGAGGAAAATATGTTGTATAGTTATTACCTCTATAATAGGGAATACATGAGCAGTTTCCTTTACCTTTGGCTTCAGTGAAGCACAACATTTTTAATGATTCAGAACATTTGGGATAGATGCATACGTAACCCAATAATATTCCTTAGTTATCACATCAAGTCTTAATGTCAAGCTCAAATCTTGGAGAAATACCAAGCAGACCATTAAAAAAATTGGTACATAAATGTTTGTGGAGTGAGAGTAGCGTACTAGGGAGAGCATGGTAGTGGACAACGTTATAAAATAATGCATTAATTCCCCGTCCTCCCTCAATGTTTACATGATCACCCATCCATATTTGTCAATATGTCATTCCAAGGCAACAAAGGGGCCACTGACGACGCAGTGTTGTGGATGGGTCTTGACTGAGGCAAACGACATGAGGACTCGGAGGACTCTGTTGGTGCATGTGGATGCAAATCATCGAGAAAATTGACTATTTGATAACGTTTACTTGAAGAATATGGTAGCAGAAAAAAGGATTTTGTTCTCAACCCAAGTTATATTTAGCAATTATGTATATAATAAGGGACACATTAATAAGATTAACGAGATCTTAAGAGCTATTTTTTTCCCTCACCATGATACCGCCATCTCCACCCTACCACCTCCCACCACCCCTACCACCCTTCCTTACTGCCCCAACCTTGAAACCACCCCCACTCTTCCACCTCATTTCCCCACTCTCCCCACCACCTCCACCCTCCTACCACTTGCCCCACCCCAATACCACCTTCACTTCCCTCCCACTACCCTCATCCTAATACCTCCTCCCCTCCTGCCTCCACTACACAACCTAGCCACCTCTCTAATTTGAGAGAGGTTTTTCCACCTCCCTCTACCACACTCTCCTCAAAGAGATACATGGCTAGGAAACCCATTCCCACTACAGTGGCATGGACCCACCACTATGACATGCATCCATTTTAATGGGATATGTTAAGGAAAGCCACTCCCTAAATGCAATGGGAATGACCTGCTCAAGTCGTGGCATTCTTCAACACCCACAGACCCCATCTACATTGTTTCTAATCTATTATTCTTATTGTATACTACCCAACTTCGTCATTTGTTCCATTTACCTTCCATGTGGTATACTAATTGTCTTCCCTCCACAATATTGAATTGAAGTTCGCTTATGAAAAGGAAAACCATTACCTAATGGATGAAGTTCGCTTACAGCAAGGACAACCATTACCCAATGGATGGAAATGGATGGTCTCAGATCAGTCATTGATTGTGTCAGGTCGTGGAAACCGATTTCCATTCACCTACCCCTCGAACCTCCCTTATACCTTCTATATGCAAACTATTCACATATCTTCTTAATGAAGAAAGGATTATTGGTGAAAGAAAAACGTTGACTACAACATGCATAGACATCAACTTTACCAGGTTATTTGTAGGCCCCTTTGGTATTTTCCTACACTCTATGTGTCATACATTTTTTGCAACTGGATTATACAATGATCGAACTAGAAGTTGTTTTTAGGTAATTGGATTATACATGTAACGTCCCCGACTCTCCGGCCGACGAAGAGGATGCTACCACAGCTGCTATCTACCCGAGCAACTAGCCCCATGAACATACACATAAAAATTGAAATGCTTGAACTAAAACATGCATACATTATCATCATACATCGGAAGTAAAACCATACATTCAAGCATTCAGCATGTTCATTGTAATTCATTATCAAATGTAATTGCAGGGATTTAAACACAAATACAATTGCAGATATGAAATAGACAATAATACTTATCTTATGAAGAAGCTCGTCCTGCAACCAGCTATGTTGCTGCAATGTTGCACCCAACCATAGGCCAATGTGCTCCTTAATCTCTCAGCAACAATGCCACCCCCAAGCTGGGCATGATTCCCCAAGGAATAAGGAAACTAAGCAGGCTCACACATAGCCAAATATATGTGAAGACTCAGTCAAGCCAACACAGTTGGGTTTATCAGCCCAAGAGTACACAACAACACATAACCAAGCCAACAAGTTGGGTTTATCAAGTTATCAGGAGATGGAAGCACTATCTGTTAAGCTAGTGGGCTCACTGAAGAGCTAAGGATGCCTTCACCAAAACTAGCTTGACTCCTAAGACATCCACACACACCCAACACAAGGAATCATTCCCTTCTCTGATGCATAGTCCCTCAGGACATGACTTCCCTTCCAGTGCTATTCAGGGGGTGTAGAGAAGAGAGCCATCCCTCTAGCTTTGTCTATGAGGCTCCTACGAAACACTAGGTTTTTCAATCAAACTCCTTTCCACTCCTACATAGTTCGAACACCAATTGCATACACAACAAAATACATCATTTCTAGGTTGAGGAAAACAGTTCAGCCACAAAATTAGTTGCCAAAAAGGGTAAGAACAACCCACTAACAATAAATCGTATCCCAGGGATGTTTTGGCCCTAACGTGTCCAAAAACGAAATCAACAACAACAACCAAAGGATGTGGTCTCTCCTCTAAATCACTGGGGAACACAAAAACAAAATTCAGCTTGGAAACCATTGGGGAAATGCAACAGAAATCGTTGTGGAAGAACCCAACCACAAGAACATCATAAAAATGAAATTCTCAGACTCCAGAAAATGAAGAAACGACTATCCACGTGAGGAAGAAATACACAACAAATCCAAAATCAAGGATTTCACACTCAGCAAATTCCCAGCCACTTGAGGGAGCCCCAACATGGGTGAATGATAATGATTAAAATGTTTAGGAGCCCAAATCGTGAAGGAAGAACACACAACCATCAAACTCGTGGAGTTTAAACAGCTCCTAAGATTCCATACGTGAGCGAAATGAAGAACGTGGATGTATGGGCAATTGGGCATGCATTTTGGGTGTTTACTTGCCCCAAAAGTCAAAATTGATTTTCCCCAAAAATGGGTTTTCCCCAAATTCGAATTTCCTGCCCATACTCTTACCATCCCCATGCAATAACTAACTCAACCACATTTTGGCAGAATTTAATGATTGGGGGAAAAAGACAAAATGGGTAGTTGACTGATTGATGGGTTCTCCTATTTAAATTTGGCTTTTCCCTGTTGACCCCAAAGGTTAAATAATTCTCTGTCCTTATCCTTAGGAAACTCAAGCCCCTATATCTTTTATGTTGCATAGACATAGCTGGTTATGGGTATTTAATTAAAATGCATATTTACATGATGTCAAATTATAATGTGCCAGATAGCACGATATACCATCGACAACGATTTTAATCACCGGAACATAAAACATTAAATCGATGGTGGGGCTCTTGGCTTTAGCTCCACATCACGATTAATTACAATATATACATCATATACATTTTTAATGCAAACGGGGTCAAAACTGGGGTGTTACAATACAATTATCCTTACATTAATTATTTATCTCCTTATATTAATTATTTATAATACTTGCAATTTCTATTTGGAATTCCCTCTCCTGCCTCACAACTTTGCTACTAACTTAGATGATTAATATTGTTGAGGAAGAGGCAAAGGTGTTATCACTCCAAGAAACTCCTCTAGGTTGTAGCTCGAGGATGCCTGGTAACTTACAATGTTTTTAGGGTTTTCTGATATGGATCAAGTCAGTTGACCTATATAACCTTTCCACTCTCAAGGCATGCATAAAACTCACTCAATTACAAGGCTTTTAGTTACAATTTCTCAGAAGTTGACAACAAAGTGCAGGGATGAAGAACTCATCAGGCTGGCAGATTTACATACAAAACACATGCATATAAATGGCTAAATCATGATAAGGATGGCACTTATAAATCAAATTGCACTAACAAACCAATAGGATGACAACTATCAACTTTTTAATCAATCTGAAAATGACATAAATACACATTCAGGCATAAGTACAGCAAAGAAAGAGATGATGGCTGAATAGATCATAACAAAAGAGCCGATATTCATGAATAAGTAAAATGAGAAGCATGAAAGCGTTATAGGCTTATAAATCCCCGAAATTGACCCTTTATTATAAAATCGATCTTATGCTTTATAGCCTTTTACAAAATGGACAGATCCTAAAACTTAGATTTGTTTTTTACAAAAATAATCAAAAGTAACAGTTTTTGCAAATTAGGGTTTGAAACCCTACCTAACTACTGTTTAGTTCACTGAGTGAACATTAAATAACTGAAGTAGTCGCTAATTATCACTGTTGCTGGTCCACTGTCAGTTAACCCACTTATTTCTCCTTGACAATTTGGGTTGATGACTTTATGGCATTGTTTTGTCATAATAGATCTAACAGACCCTTTTTGATACTTATGCCAGCACCTTTTATCTTTAACTTACACCCCTGAGCCATCTGCAGTCGCCAAAATCCAGTTCTGTCTGTCAAAAACTTGCTTTTAAACCTCCATCCGTTTTCGGTGGTTAAGCGGCCAGTCGATCAGAACTTTTAATTGTCGAAAGGAGGAACTTTCGGCAGTTAACGGACTGCTCTAGCACCCGCATAACCACCGAAATCCCTGTTTCACAAAATTTATTAGGTTTCGCTTAAAAATGCCTTTCCAGACCTGTTTGCTCAGACTTCTTCTTTTGAGGGATTCATGTTTGGAGTGTTTGCTGGGCCCTGGCTCGTTTCAGGAGGCTGGAGAATGATGGCTACTTCAACTAGGGTTGATAAGGCAAGGTGGTTGCTAGGGTTTTCTTTTGCTTCTTTCAACTATAGCCTTTGGAGCCTCACCATCCTGAGTAACCTGGTATTGTCCTTCAGGTACCTGGTGTTCAGCCTTTTTAAGAAGATGTATCTCTCTCTCTACTCCAAGTAGGACTTGTGCAATAGCTTGTTTCTTCTAGTCAATGTTTCATTGTTTCTCCTTAGTTCTCTTTCCAACACCTCCATTTCATAAACCTGCCTTAGTAGTTGATTGATCTTTTGACTTCTAGGTTTGTTGGAGGAATCCCTTTCAGCTGGTTCTTCTTGTTCCTGTGGTGTGGGAAATTACAATGCTTCAGTAAATGGAACAATTTGCAGAGCTAGGGTTGCATCCTCTCCTTGTTCTTCCTTGAAATCTGAATAAGGTAGGTTTAAGACATTATTCTGGTGTGCTTATGCCCCTTGACCTTTCTCACCGAAATTCAAATTCCTTTTTTCCTTCTTGGTTTTGGAGGAGGAGGAAGTTTGTTCAGTTGTTGCAGCTAGGGAAATGGCCCTCCTCCTTCTTCTCCCACTCCTTGGAGTGCTGGATTTCTTTGCAGGAGATTTTCCTTTCTCCTCTGGCTAATGGCCTGTCTCAAAGCCATTCCAGAATAGCAAATAGGGCCAAGCAATGTTTCTTTTCTTCAACGATTCCTAGATCAATAGCTGGATAAGACTGTGGTGGCACAACCTGCCAGCAATTTTGGATGGCTGGGATTTCACTTGATGGGCCATCTTCCCTAGACTCCTGTGTAGATAAAAGGGCAGATCAAGAGGGTTCTTACCTGTGAAGTGGTTCATGAGTTTGAAATGATAGATCATTGCTCTATTGTATCTTCCTTCACAGGTCATATAGACCACAATGGCTTTTAGCAGCTGCTGCCAGCTCTCTTCCAACCATGATGATGGCACACTCTTCTTCCATATCATTCCCCTATGCTCATGCTTGAGATATGACCTGAATTCCACATCTTTGGGTATGGTGGTCTTGAACCACTTCTCTCCAGTACAAGGGAGTTCAGTCACCTCTAAGATTAGTGCTTCATCTATGAGAAATTCCTCCCTTCCTATGACGGATTTTGAACCATCGAATGACAAGGCAAAAGCTTCAACCACCTGCTGATGAAAACCCTGTATTTTTTCACAATATTTGTAGCAGCCTACCTCCGGGAACAGTCTGCAAACCTCTGGATGGGTTTCTAAATAAGTAACATCACCTAGCTTCTGTCTAAGAGTTGGTCCACTTTTCTTCATCTTGAAGGGTGTATCTCCTAGGTACCTGCAAAACAGCCTTTAGACTTTGTATACAACGTGCTTTAGCAAGCTACTCCTTCAGAGCTCGTTTTTCTGGTGAGAACAATGCTAATTTTGAAAATGAAATTTGATGGGGTCCCAAGGCACTAATTATGAGGGATTTCTATCTTTTATGGAAGCTGAGGTCACCAAAATGATGATAGTAGCTCGATCCTTGAGATCTCTTTTCCCATATCTCCGTAACTTGCTTCAGCCAGAGCATTCGATGGCTATTTGATGGTCTTCGGGACAGGTGGAGGGAAACTGGAGGCTTGGCAGTCATATCAATTTGTGCTACTTGCCTAATGACCCTTTTCATTCATTTCCCACACAGTTACACGGCTCCAGGTCTTTTCGATGGGTAATCATGCTTTAAAATGGCCTTTTGCTTTGCTGACGGGGTTGGAAGTGACAGTTCCCAACCATTTCCCTATTTTAGCCTTTCGGTGGTTTAGATCCTCTGTGATTTTTTTAGTTAACTGCCAAAACGTGGGCTTTTGGCGGCTAATTTAAACGTGATCTTTCTTGCTTAAACCGCTGGAATCTTTACCCCGTCGCCATGGTGAATTTTTGTTTTCGGCAGATAGCGACTTTGAAAAACCCTTTTTTAACTGTTGATTCAAACCACTAATGAACCCGTCAACGATCGAAAGCTCTAACACATCAAAAATTTAAACCTGAACGCTGCTGCAGTGTCAGCATTTCAAACCACTAACTTCGCGACGGTTAAGCATCAGCGATCGAAAGCTCTAACCACTAATGCGTCAGTGATTGGAACCTCAACCCACTAGACTCTTCGTAGTGTCGGTGACATAAAGGAATAAACCTTCGAAACGTCGACGTCGCAGAGGACTAAATCTCCGACCGCTTTCAACAATGTTCTTTTGGTGGTCAACACAGATGTCATAGCTTTCGCCTAAACCGTCGAAAAGGGTTTTCCACCCGATATTTATCTTTTAGCTTTCGGTGGTTAGTGTATATGTTGCACCCCTTTCTAATCTGCCGAAACATAGCCTTTCAGTGGCTAATGAGCTATGATAGTCCTCGCCTAAGCCACCGAAAGCTATAACTTGTGAAATTTTCATCCAAATCAAAAACAGAGGCTTTCAAATTGTCAGTGATATTCATATCCTTCATTGCATGAGTTAAATTCTTCATACTATCAAAATAAATTATTTTGGGAGATAACAAAAGGGAAAGTGCATCCCAAATGAAACTAAATACAAAGATTATGCTTCAATACTACTACCATGTATGCAATACTACTACCATGGATACGAGTAACTTGACTCACACAACAGAAAATTCCAAGGACAGCTTGTACAAGAAGATAACAGAAAAGATGACATGAAAATGGATTCAAATGAGTGAGAAAAACTCACTTAGCATACCCTCCTTTCTCATATCCTCCTCTCCGCCTTTCTCAACTCCCCCTCATCCTCTCCACTACATAATAGACGAAGACTGGTAGCCTCATACAATAGACAAAAAAAACTCTACAAATTTACATTGCCTTGGCTTGATTTTCAAACATTGTTTTCTCTCATTTTCAAAGAGGCAAGCGGATAGAGATTTCAATAGCCATTAACTATGGCAGAAATATAAGAGGACGCTAGATTAAATCCCCTATTGACCAGCTCATGAATTTCATAGATATTAGGGAGGTATATTGGAATTTCAACAAGTTGAAGCCGACAGTTAACTCAATCCATGCCTTGTGCGACTTCATTGAAACCACACCGAAGGATACTATCATTCAGTTCTTCAAGGATGTCATCAACCACATTGGGCGGGTAAGTAGTCGTAAAACAACCAAAAGGACAGTAGTCGTAAAACAGCCAAAAGGATGGTAGCCTTAAAACAACCAAAAAGATGGTAGTCGTAAAACTATGAATTTCATACACATTTCCAAGTGTGGGTCATTCAAAGAAGTGCCTCCTTTAGATTTCCTTTGCATGCTTTAAATGCATAGCACTTTGGTTTTGTGTATTACAGGTTGTAATGGGGAAAATGCTTCTCAATGTGTCTTTAATCTACTTAATCGAGTGCACACTTCTTGGTTTTGTTCGGGGAAAGCCATTTATTATTAATTTTTAGAACTTGCACTATCGCTTCTTGTGATTTTGCTTCGTGTGCCTTCTTACCTTTTGTACAATTTACCTACAACCCTAAATCCAAGTGATAAGCCTTCAACATTTTCAAAACATCCATAAACTTATTCCATCTTGTATGTTAAATATCAAGCCATTAACATAGCTTGCAATGGATTCAACACTAAACATTTTTCCCTATGCACTCAATGTTCTTCTCTCTTATGTTATGAAATTTTCTCAACACATTTAATGCAAAATCAACATGCAAGAGTTTACATTTTTAGTTTGGACACCATACCATCCCATCTTTGGATTTTTTCCTCGTCATTCTTTTATCTCTCCATTGCAAAGTGTCCCATAATAGTGAAGCATTTTCTCTCAGTTTGGTAATGACAAATCTTAATTCATGCAAAGTGTCCCATAATAGTGAAGCATTTTCTCTTAGTTTGGTAATGAAAAATCTTAATTCATACTGATATTTAATTTTCTCAAACTCCAATAACATTTTCTCCTGACGAATCTATTGAGGCCTCAACTAGCCCTAAGTCAACTACGTTGTAGACCACCCTTTAAATTTTTAATTGAACCTGGTCAAATAGATTGTGCTCCCTTGGCTTTGTTTTTTATGCTTAATTTATGATCATGGTTTTGTTGGCTAGAGTTACATTCATTGAATGTATGTTTGGTGTTTCTATTTTATAACATAACCATGATAGTTTCAAGCATTTGCATTTTCAATTCGGTTTTCCTTGCAAGTTTTATCTTCCCACATTTGTCCCATTGCATATACCCTAGTCTTTTCTCTTGCACCTCTTATAGCTGAATAAAGCGTTATGTACTTCCCACATTTGTCCCTTTTCATATACCCCAGTCTTTGCTCTTGCACCTCTTATGCTTGAATTTTCTCTCATGTGTTTAACGTGTTACACCTCTTATACTTGACTTTGCTCTGATGTGTTAAAGTGTTACACCTCTTATACTTGACTTTGTTATCATGTGTTTAAAGTGTTACACCTCTTATACTTGAATTTTCTCTCATGTGTTTAAAGTGTTACACCTCTTATACTTGACTTTTCTCTCACGTGTTTAAAGTGTTATGTAACCTTCGCTAGGGTCTTCCCACATTTATCCCATTCCATATACCATATGCTCTTGCACCTCTTATACTTGACTTTGCTCTCTTGAGTTTAAAGTGTTATGTAACCTTCTCTAGGGTCCTCCCACATTTGTCCCATTCCATATACCCTATGCTCTTGCACCTCTTATACTTGAATTTTCTCTCATGTGTTTAAAGTGTTATGTAACCTTATCTAGGGTCTTCCCACATTTGTCCCATTCCATATACCCTAGTCTTTGCTCTTGCACCTTTTATTTTTTACTTTTCTCTCATGTGTTTGAAGTGTTATGTAACCTTCTTTAGGTCATTAAAGCTATTTTGTATCATGGATAAGATCATGACCTCATGAAGTGATCTTAAGAACATGATGTCGATAGAGGTTTTGGGGGCTTTCAAACTCAATGAAGCCACAAAAAGTTGTAAGAAAGTTGTAATCTCAATGAAGTCTAGTATCAAAGTACCTCGTGTGTGTCCAAAAAGGTTTTGGGGGCCTTCAAACTCAAACAAGTCACAGATTCTCAAGTCAGTTTTTTGGGTCTTCTTCAAAACAAACTTATAATCTTAGTGATATCTAGTAACAAATTACCCTATGTGTGCCCAAAAATTTTAAATATTTTAATCCTCACTACTAGTCCATATTTCAAATTTTCGAATCCTTACTACTACTCCATATGAGCAGGCCTCTTTTGGTTCTAAACTAGATTGATGTATGCAAAATATATGTAACAAAGTCTATATCTTTGAATCAATCACATCCATGTCAAATTTGATGATATCAAGGAAACTGGTTATACATACATTATGTCAAAGAACATGTTGAAAATTTTCATTTGGGCAACAAACCTTAGGACTCGGATTTCATTATATGTTTACGGTATAATACAATCCGCTGGTAAAGAAAATATGTTATATAGTTATTGCATCTACAATAGGGAATAATCAGTAGTTTCCTTTGCCTTTAGCTTCACCGAAGCACGATGCACGATTTTTTAATGCTTAAGTTTCCTTTGTCTTTCACTTCACCGAAGCATGAAGCACAATTTTTTTTAATGATTTAGAACCTTTGGGATGGATGCATACACTAAGCTTCCTTGGTTATCACCCCAGGTCTTAATGTCAGGCTCGAATATTGGAGAAATATCAAGTAATCCATTAAAAAGATTGGACCTACATATGTGGAGTATGAGGAGCGTCAACCATTTTCAAAGAAAGGGGAAGCCCAATTAAGTCTATAATTCCCGATTGAAGTTTAGACAAAGGCACAATAGTGTTTTATGACACAGGCCATGAAGAACCTCAGCAAATCAATATCTTATTACGCAGATGAGTGTTACATATAAAGGATATCAAAACCGTTATCTACAGTTAGATAACGAGATTATTAACTAGAATTTACTAACTAATAACTAAAATATTATTTACAACGTAATCTCGAATGATTATTCAGCATTCCCCACTTAATCCGAAGGGACATCTGACATGCCAAGCTTCATTCTAAATTTTTCAAACTTTTCACGGCCCAATGCTTTAGTAAAGATATCTACAATTTGCTCTGAAGTAGAAAAATGTGTCAGATGAATGGTTTTGGCCTCAACATGATGTCGAATCAATTGATATTTGGTGTTGATATGTTTGTTTCGATCATGGAATTTTGGATTCTTGGCCAATTGAATTGCAAAAGTGTTGTCAAAAAAGAGAGGCATTGAAGTCATTTGTTTCTCCTGCAAGTCGTCAAGTCTTTTATGAATCCAAATGATTTCTTTTGTGGCTTGAGTTGTTACAACATATTCGGCTTCAGTTGTAGAATCAGCAAGAACAGATTGCTTTCGTGATCTCCATGTGATAGTTGTTGATCCAATGTTCATCAAATAACCTGAAGTAGAGACCCCATGCTCTTTATCTCCATCAAAATAAGAATCTGAATAACCAGTGAGATGAAAGTCTGAAACTCTAGAATATTTGATGCCATAAGATTGAGTGCCTTTTAAATATTTGAGCACTCGCTTTGCTGCATTCCAATGACCTTCACATGGATGATGCATAAACCTGGAGAGAGAAACTATGGTAAGAGTTAATGTTTTGGTTAATAGAACTTAAAATGGAATATCCATACATTTAAGGGTCACAAACTCTAATATTCGGTGAGTAAACAAATAAAAGTAAAAAGTCTTATATAGACTTGATTATGGAACTCTATGGTATAGGAGTTATTTATTATATTATTTAAAGTATGGAGTCTTTACAAATTTATAGTTGTAATATGTTATAATATTTACTTGGTTATTTAAAGTAATAAGATTAAGAATTATTAAAAGAAGGCCTTGTGTTAGTACTAAATAGTAATTTTAAAGTGGTCTTTGTACAAGAGGTCTTATGGAAAAAATAAAAGAAAAATAAAATGCAGTGAATGCACTGCAAAATCATAACTCTTTTACTGGATAGATAATAAAAACAAATTTCGGTGGATGTAGCCACATGGATGGGGTGAACCAAGTATATGTGTGTCTCTCTTGTTTTTATATTATGTATGTGTTATTTATGCAAAATTCCCTAAGTTGAGGCTTTCCCAATCTTGAATGAGTTTTACACATGATGTCTATGCATATATCATAAGAATTAGTACACAAGAGCCATAAGGTTATCATTAATTATTGTTGTTTACTAGGTGTTACTCCTTATATGAGATAGTATTTGTGTCATGAAATATACTTACATAACAAGCATTTGGATAAGTATATTTTATGTGGAAATATGCTTGAAAATTTAAATGATGCCTTGTTTAAATATTATGTCTAAAGGTAAAGATTCAATAACTTGTAAGATGTTATTTACACTAAAGTACTAGTAATATTTCCAACACATAAAAGATGAAGTATGGTGAGAAGAGTTAAGATATTACTTAGTAAGGAGTAAATGAATTGGTTTATGTCATTACTCTCAATAGAGTAAATGAACTAAGTGAAGCTAATCCAATTTTGTGTGCACTAAAATTCAAAATGATGAGCATTTTAATCTATTGATATAAGTACTCTACTATGCATAGGAATGTAAAGATGTACCTTATGATAATCATTGGTACTAATGCTCTTGGGTACATGGAAGATGCTAAAGGAATAATTTTTATTTTTATTTTTTATACCCCATTTCCATGTAAATAGTAAGTTGGAAGTTGGGTTTGTTACAAAAAGAGATTGTGATGTAATGCCTTTCCCGATAGGAATCACTAGTTTACAATTTCTAGCTATATGTCCTTGGTTACCACACTTGTAACAATTTATGTCATACCTTAGTAATGGTATAAAATAATTCTGATTTCCTCCTTGAAAAACACTAGAACTGCCATTCTTGTAGATAGATTTTTTATTATGTTTTTGGTATGCTTTACATTCCATTGCTTTATGTACAAAAATTTTACAGGCATAAATAACAATTTCACAAAAAGAGTTTCTAATGTCTACTTGCCACATTATCTGTCCTACTTTCATTTTGAGAAGGAGCAATTTTTTTGACTATATTACTTTACAACTAGTCTCATAAATGCATTAGCATAACTTTTTTAATTTCCTTCTTCATTTATGAAAGAGGATTGTTATGACTTATCTCCATTGTCATAACCTAGTCCAATTTTATTACTGGGTGATCTTTGACAACTTAGGATGTCATCTAGAGTTTTTTTGTTGCTCTTAAACTCTGATTGAAAGGATTCTTCACCAGTCTTCCTTCTAAGCAAGACCATTTCAAATTCAAACTTCTCTAATTCTTTCTCTCTTTTCTTGAGTTGCCGTTCTATATTTTTTTCATCTTTTTGGCTTCTTGAAACTAATTTTTTAAGTCAGCAATAATTATTTTTTCATCATTGTTTTTGTCCTCAAATTTTGTCACATGAATTTTTATTTTTGCGTACACCCTCTTATACTTCCCTGATTCTTCAAGAGCACTTATAAGTTCTGCTTCAAGATCTACCACACCTTCTATTTCTTATTCGGATATTTGTTATCTATTTCCATGAATAGTACTAATGCTTCTTCATCTTCACTAGACTCATTTGAGCAACTATCATCCATGGAATGAATTTTTTCATGTTTTTCTTAAGTTTCTTCTTGTATATGGTTTTACTATTTTGATCTTTCTTCTAACTGAAAGGTTCTTTATCAACACTATCCTCTTTTTTATGTAAGGACACTTTGAGGCATAGTGACCATTCTTTCCACAGTTAAAACATTTCAGGGGTAGCTTTCCTTTGTACTCGCCACTACCTCTCTCAAGTTTCTTGATAAAAAAATATTCTTCATCATCTAACTTTTCTAAGTGGTTCTTGGATAAGGACTCAAACTTCTTTGGCTCTTTTGAGGCTTTAAATGCTACCTGTTTTCTTGATGGCCCATCTAGTGATGTTCTCATATCTAAGCAGTAAAGATTCCATGTAGTTCATCTACTATCACAAGTTCAAGATCATCTTGTTCTTCCAAAGTAGACACCTTTGATTCATACCTCATTGGTAGGGTTCTTAGTACCTTTTCAACAACTTCTTTCTCCTTTATTTCTCCTCCGAAGTTTATAATAGCATTGAAAATTTCATCTACTCTTAGAAGATATTCTGCAATGTTTTACTCTTCTTTCAATTTTAGAATTTCAAACTTCCCTTTGTATGTTTGAAGTTTGGATTTTTTGACTTTAGAAGCTCCTTCATAAACAATTTTTTATTTTTCCCAAGCATTTTTGGCTATCTTACATTGCATAAATTTAACAAATAATGAATTTTTTAATCCATTTAATATTGCATTCAAATATTTTGCATTTGATTCATATTGATCTAGTTCATCTCTATCTGTAGGTATGTTGGATGGTATTTATACTCTTTTTCAACAGAACTTCAAACCTTGCATCCAAGAGACATTAGATGGCATCTCATTCTTACACTCCAAAATGCATAAATTTCTCCTGTTAATAATGGAGGTCTTTTGGTAGCTAACCCTTATTGTTGATCCATAGTGATTTTTAATAGAATCTTCCTTCCAGTGATTTAAATTGAAGTGAAGGATCCTACTCCGATACCAATTGTTGGAAATTCATGCAATAATAAGAGGGGGGGGTGAATCGGTATTGATCTATATTATTAAATTTTTATCACATTTAAAATAAAATCAACAATAGAAACAAAACACACAATATTATCGTCGAATCCCAATTGGTAAAACCACCAAGACTTTATATTACTGCAAAATTATATTTACAAATAGTTTGCAAGCACCAACACCCAAGTTTTCTAGCTACAACCGAAGGATGCACCAACTATATGTTTACCAAGAACAACTTGAAGGATGCTACAACCCCCTACATGCTTGCAACCTATCCTTGCACCTCCCATACACCCTTATAATTTGATGTCTGACTTATGTACACCTATGGATATTTCAATAAATGTATATAGATACTTTTTTGAAGGTTTAAATCTTTGCTTATATACCCTCAACCATGCCTCTTCATCTAATAGTCACGTATCTTCATTGTGACCCTTCACAAATCAACAAATCGTAAAATAACCCCTTCGTTACAAAAACAATGAATTAACAGTGCGATAAAGCATCACTCTGACTCTACAATCCCGACTCCAACATACCGATTATGACTGACAACTACTCTTAATATTATGAGATTTGTCAATGATCTCCAATCCGACTTGCTAACTCCGTCATTCTAACTTTTGGACTTTTGGAATTGGAAACTCCAAAAACTTAGCATTGGAAACTAATGCTTCTGACTCCGACTTTCCAACTTTTCGACTTTACAAATTTTTGACTTTCTGAATTTTGGAATCATAAACTCCAAAAACTTAGCGTTGGAAACTAACACTTCTGACTTTCCAATTTTTCAACTTTCCGGATTTCTAACTTTCCAACTTTTCGAATCGAAAACTACAAAAACTTAGCATTGGAAACTAATGCTTTTGAATCCAACTTTATGACTTTCTGTAATGTCCTCTTATTCTTAGGCATTGAGGACCGACCCGCTAACCTATGTGATTCATGTGGGTTCGAGCAGGAACTGACAGTCAAGGAATCAACTGAAGACTAATGCCATCTACAGAAGATCTAGTGCATCAATTTTATATCACCATTGGGTAGAAGAGGGCCACCAAAGCCAAAGGCCACCTGCATGCATGACATTTGAGCATTATTTAATGATGCATGCACCCGATTGAGTCTCCATGCTCATGAATGAAAGTCAACTGCAAATGAGAAGTTGAATTGACCTAATTAGGTCAAAATTTAGGTTATTCACAGTTGAAAGTTATAAAATAAAGATAAATTGAATGGAGAAGACACTTATGGTTATTATTGATTTGGAGCTTCTTGAGTAGCTGCACAGCGTGCGGCCACGATAGTTGGGGTTGAAGACGGCGTCTTCAACTAACGAAGTTTTGGAAATGAAATATCTACCCTAGTCTCATTCAGGGTAGATCATCTAGTTCCACCATCCGCTCTTCATCTTACTCATCCAGTTGCAGTTATCTAGTACCCATCAGAATATTGTTTGCAGGGGCACGTGTGGAGCCGTAGGGGGGTTTTTAGTTGGAAAACCCCAAATAATTCGTTGGGTCCTCAAATATCCATTTATATTCGGAATACTTGCACCATTCTCATCATCTGTATCATCCTTCAGTACCCGATGAGCATGAGCTTCCAATTTTCTCATTCAGAGCAGTTCTCAACAGTTTTGTGAATCAGGGGGCGTGAGCAGCTAAACCATCAATTCAATTCGCTAGCTTGCTTATTAAGCTCAGAAATTATGCATGTGTCTGGAAACCTCTCTGGCAAGGGAAGACTACCACACCTGCAAATCCTCATCTACATCATACACTTCTTTCACTGAAAACATCATCTTTATCTGATTGAGGGTTCATGTTGTTGGGGTATCACTAGAGGCAAGGAGCACCAATCCTTCACCAGATCAGTTATGGATGCATGCATATTCTCTCTGGATCATTATCAGTCGGATTATCAGTGGTAAGTGTTGATCTATCATCATAAAATTCTCTTCCCTAGTTAGCTATAAAATAGTGCCATTTTCCCTGCACTTTGAATGCAAATTAATTTTCAGTATTATTGTAAATTGGGAGGCTTAAGAAATTCCTAGTGTAGAAAACAGTTGAATATATGCATCTGGGATACTACAGTGGTATCAGATCTATTTTTATTGCCAGTTGTGGGCATGAAAAATAATAAATGAATTCAAAATACCCTTACAACATTACTTACCGGAGACAGAGAAGAGGAGTTAGAGGACATAGATTTGGGAAACACAGAGTATAATTTTGGAAAAGAAAAAGAAACAATGGCCGAGGATGATAAAATAGATTTCAACAGTCTTATATCAGCCATAAAAGAACTCACTACTGGGAAAAAAGAAATGATGAGCACCTTCAGTAAAATGACTGAGAAGAATGGGCCCACCCCACACAGTCCCTTATTTCCCAATAGTGATAGGGTATCCACCAGTAGTAGTAGGGAGCACTCACATACCAACATGCAAGGCCATCCCCACATATACAAGCCTTTCTGATACACCATGCCTCAATTCTTAGATAGTCCAGCTGTAGTGCCTCTAGCACAAGTAGAACCAGAAGAATCCCTGAGTGCCTATCTGAGAGAATATAGAGCTTTAGGAGAGGAATTCCATTCAGCCATGACCTTCACTGACTTCTTCCACTTTAAAAGTAAGAAAAATCCCAAATACTACAATAGTTCATTCACCCATAACTATGAGTTACAGCACACCGTAGGGAAACTGACTATCCCTACCTTTGAGGGCACCCGAGGTGGCCCAACCAGGAATTGGCTGCAGAAGTTGTAACATACTTCCATCTCAACCCCATGATTGAGACAAATGCCATTAAATTGGCTACTTTGCATTTGGACAGAGAAGCACACGAGTGGTGGTACCACGGGCTAGTGACACTAGGTCACAACACCATCACCTCATACCCAGATTTTACACTGAGGCTCATTGAGCGATTTGATCAAAAGGACTACACTTTAGAGAGATGGCACAACTCAAGAAAATAGGTAGTGCAGATGCATTTATTTATGAGTTTCAGAGGATAGTAGTCATGGTCACAGATATATCAGAGAGCAGGTTGATTATGTTGCTCACTGAGGCTCTCACTGAACCCTTACGGGGATGGGTCAAGTCTTATAGGCCCACCACCCTAGAAAATGCCATCAAAAAGACTAGAGACTTGCAGGATGCAGTGCCCAAAAATAGGTTTCCTCCCAGGACCAATTTTCCTATTAAATATAAAGAAAGGAAACCCTTCCAGAAAGAATGGATGTACAATGATACCCGACAGGACCTTAGAAGAAAAAATTTATGTTTCACTTTCCAAGAACCATGGATACCAGGTCACAAATGTTCAGGAAAAGGAAAGGCCTACTACATAGAGGCTTATTCCGACAATGAGGAGGATGAGGATTATCAGGATCAGGAGTAGGGAGAGACAACAAAGACAGTTGCTGAGGGACAGGCCTCAGGAGGTACCATTGCTACCATGACAGGGGTTCCTAGTTTCCACACTCTTCAAATCATAGGTACCATACAAGGCCACAGAGTGGGAGTACTGATAGATGGTGGGGAATCCCACAACTTTATCGATGTTGCATGGGTTAAAAAGAGAGACATTCAGACTGAGATCTTTGATGGGTTTTCGGTAGCAGCAGCAAGTCACACCATGGAGTGTAGTCAGAGGATTACTAAATTAAAATTAACACTTGGGAATTATATAGTGATAGAGACATTCTATGTGGTAGATGTATCTGACATGAATGTGGTACTATGATTTCAGTGGATGTATTCCATAGGGAAGTATTCCACAAACTACTAGACCATGGAGATGGAATTTACAAGAGCAGAAGGACAGAAGGTAGTATTGAGAGGGATGAATACATATCCTCCCATAGTAGTGACATCACACAAGATGGAGGCAGTACTCCGGCAAAGAGATATTGAGTGGGTTGCAGAGTGTATGGTTACCTTCAGGAAACCACCAGATGAGGCCACACAACATCCAGCAAATATAGAGGCCTTACTGAAGAAGCATAAGGCAGCATTCAGAGACCTTCCAGCAAGTCGACCTCCAGATAGGGGATTTGAGCACATTATTGAGTTAGAGGAGGGGACCCAAGCAGTTATCACCGCTCCTTACAGACATCCCAAGAGGTATAAAGATGAGATAGAGAGTAAAATCAAGGAACTACTCAAGCTAGGGTACATCAAACCTAGATCTAGTCCCTTTGCATCTTCAGTAGTACTAGTGAAGAAAAAAGATGGAACCCTAAGCATGTGGATTGATTACAAGGCACTCAACAAGAAGACCATAAAGAACAAGTTTCCCATCCCTAGGATTGATGAGTTGATGGATGAAATACAGGGGGCAAAGTACTTTTCCAAAATTGATCTTTGCTTAGGGTACCATCAGATTCGGGTCAGGGAACAGGATGTCCCAAAGACCTCTTTCTGCTGCCACTACAGACATTATGAGTTTCTAGTGATGCCATTTGGATTCACTAATGCACCAGCTACTTTCCAGTCATGCATGAACCATATCTTCAGGACGTAGTTACGTAAATATCTTCTGATATTCTTTGACGACATATTGATATTCAATAGAACTTGGGAAGAGAATTTGAGACATCTTGATGAAGTACTTGGTATTCTATAGGAGCAGCCACTATATGCCAAAATGTCCAAGTGTGAGTTTGACATGCAGGAGATGTTGTAGTTAGGGCACGTGATAGGGGCCAACGGAGTCTAGGTGCACTTAGAGAATATTTGGGCAATTTTGGATTGGCCTAATCCTATAAATGTGACAGAACTGAAGGGATTTTTGGGCCTTTGCACCTACTACAGGAGGTATGTCAGTGGATTCTCACATATGACCGCACCCCTCACAGATCTTACCAAGAAGAGGGCATTCTGTTGGTTGGAGGAAGCACAATAGACATTTGAGAAAATGAAGCAGGTAATGAGTTCATGCCCAGTATTAGCTTTACCAGAATTTTCTCAATCCTTTGTGTTAGAATGTGATGCTTCACGAGAGGGAATTGGGGTGGTTTTGATGCAGAACAACCACCCCATTGTGTTTGAGAGCAGGAAGCTCAAAGACTATGAGCGCCACTATTCGATATATGACAAAGATATGTTAGCCATCCTCCATGCGCTAACCAAGTTCATGCAGTACTTAGTGGGTGGCAGGTTCAAGGTTAAGACATATCACAACAGCTTGAAATACTTCCTAGAGTAGAAAGAGCTAAACGAGAGACAACAAAAATGGGTAAGCAAGATTCAGGCCTATGACTTTGAGATTGAGTAAGTAAAGGGAAAGAACAATGTATTGGCCAATGCACTTTCCAGGAGACAAGCTACTTTATCCCTTATGAGCATCTCATCAGATTGGAGATCTCATATTTTGGTTGAGTACTCCAAAGATCATTTTGTTTGCGAGCTATTGGATGGACAAATTCAATATGATAGCTACAAGGTAATTGATGACATCATATACTACAAAAAGATAATCTTCTTGGTTTCAGAGTCTCCCCTTAAGAAGAAAATTTCACAGGCATCGCACGATTCACCACTAGAAGGGCATCAAGAGTTTATCAAGACCTACAGGCAGATTAGAGAAAGGTTCTCATGGAAGGGCCTCAAGAATGATGTCATACAACATGTGAGAGAGTGCAATTTGTGCCAACAAAACAAAATAGAGCACACCCACCCGGTCGGGTTACTACATCCCTTACCTATTCCTGAGCAAAAATGGGAAAGCATCTCTATGGACTTTATTACTGGGTTTCCCAAGGTTCAAGGTAGAGACTGCTTGTATGTAGTAATGGACAGATTGACCATTTTTTCTCACTTCTTTTCCATTTCTTCAAATTATTTAGCAGCACAGGTAGCAGAACTATTTTTCAGAGAGGTATTTAGACTCCACGGGTTGCCCAAGACCATTGTCAATGACAAGGACTTCAAATTCACAGGATCCTTTTGGAAAGATCTTTTTCGGTTAGTGGGGACCGAGTTAGCCATGAGCACAAGTTATCATCCAGAGAGTGACGAGAAGACAGAGGTTTTCAACATGTGGATTGAGGGTTACTTGAGAAATTAAATAGCAGGTCAGCAGAGGACATGGATCAAATGGCTACACTTGGGTGAACATTGTTACAACACCACCCACCATATGACCATTGGGATGACCCATTTTTTAGCTCTATATGGGTATGATGCTTCCACTTTCGTAGACTAGATATTTGGGGATAGCAGGGCCCCCAAGGCCAAAGAGTGGATTCAGGAGGGCTAAGATATCCTCAAGATACTCAGGGAGAACATACAGGCTACTCAGACTCAACAGAAGATATATGTGGACATGCATAGGGTTGAGCGCAGTTTTGAGGTAGGAGAGTTCATTTATTTATGCCTCCAACCTCACTGACAATCATCTCTTAAAAAGAAAGGAACGGAAAAACTCAAACCTCGCTTCTATGGTCCATGCAAGATAATCCGGAAGGTTGGAGAGGTATCATATGAGCTATAACTACCCCTAGAGAGCAAGATTCACAATGTATTTCATGTCTCCAACCTCAAGAAGGTGAGGCTATCAGATTGTTACATATTCCAAGATACCCCCCCCCCCCTTGATGATGAGGGGAAATTGATATTGACTCCGGAGCGCATCCTAGTGGTGCGAGAGCGGAAACTAAGGAACAAAATCATCAGAGACTACATGGTCCAATGGAGATATCTGCCTATAGAGGAGGCCACTTGGGAGGAGGGATAGGTATTACAACACCTAGCTTTATAGTTGCTTGAGGACAAGCAAATTTGAGCGGGGAGGACTGTTATTTCCACTTCTTCTTAGGCATTAAGGACCGACCCACTAACCTATGTTATTCCTATGGGTTCGAGCGGGTACTGGCAATCAGGGAATCAACTGAAGACTGATGCCATCTACAGAATATCTAGGGCATCAATAGTATATCACCATTGGGTAGAGGAGGGCCACCAGAGCCAAAGACCACCTACATGCATGACATATGAGCATTATTTAATGATGCATGCAATCGATTGAGTCTCCATGTGCATGCATGTAAGTCAACTACAAATTAGAAGTTAAAGTGACCTAATTAGGTCAAAAGTTAGGTTATTCACAGTTCAAATTTATAAAATAAAGATAAAGTGAATGGAGAAGACAATTATGATTATTATTGATTTGGAGCTTCTTGAGTAGCAACACAATGTGCGGCCACAGCAGTTGGGGTTGAAGACGACGTCTTCAGCTAACAAGGTTTCGGAAATGAAATATCTGCCCTAGTCTCATTCAGCGTAGATCATCCAGGTCCACCATCCGCTCTTCAACTTATTCATCCAATTGCAGTTATCCAGTACCCATCAGAAGATTGTTTGCAGGGGCACGTGTGAAGTCGTAGGGAGTTTTTTAGCTAGAAAACCCCAAAGAATTCACTGGGTCCTCAGATATTTGTTTATCTTTGGAATACTGGCAGCATTCTCATCATCTGTATCATCCTTCAGTACCCGGTGAGCATCAGCTTCCGGTTTTCTCATCCAGAGCAGTTCTCAGCAGTTTTGTGAATCAAGGGGCGTGAGCTGCTAAACCATCAATTCAATTCGCTAGCCTGCATATTGAGATCAGAACTTATGCATGCGTCAAGCAACCTCTCCGGCAAGGGAATACTACCACACCTACAAATTCTCATTTGCATTAGACACTTCCTTCATTGAAAACGTCATCTTTATCTAATTGAGGGTTTATGTTGCTGGGGTGGGGTATCACCGGAGGCAAGGAGCACCAATTCTTCACCAGATCAGTTATGGATGCATGCATATTCTCTCTGGAGCATTATCATCTGGATTATCAGTGGTAAGTGTTGATCTATCATCATAAAATTCTCTGCCCTAGTTAGCTATAAAATAGGGCCATTTGCCCGGCACTTTGCATGCAAATTTATTTTCAGTATTATTGTAAATCGGGAGGCTTAAGCAAGCCCTAGTGAAGAAAACAGTTGAATATCTGCATCTAAGATACTACACTTTTAGAGTCGGAAGCTCCAAAACCTTAAATTGCCTTGCCGACTTCTAACTTCCAACTTTCAGAGTCCGAACCTCCAAAATCTTAAAATTGGAAACTAATGCTTCCGACTTTGACTCTGATTTTTTGTCTGTGATATTTTGTTAAGGATTTTTATCATTTTGGCTCAAACTTTTGGATTTTTCAATCTATGCCTATTTCATCAATGTTTCCTTATGATCTTAAGTTGACTACAATGCCAATTTAGTCAACATAAATTTTTAAACAACATTAATTGTATAAAAAGTACAAAACTATGTAGGGAATTATGCATTATATAAAAAGGGTGGTGACTTATTTAGAGAATGCTTTGTTTGATAAGGGTATTGCACCTAATCTTTCCAAAATAAAATCCATATAATAATGGATCTAACTAAAGGATATTCATAAACTTAATGGCCAATAGGATCTAGCTTGAATTCTCGAGATAGGAAATTATTAAACTCCTCACCCAAGTTTAAAACTCACTTTCTGTCATGTTTTCCCTTCATGCGTCGATTGGGGATGGAAAGGTATTATCAATCTCATTCTTGTGGGTAGATGAGATCTCGTCATTTTGACATTCCTGAGGATATCAAAGGATTATCTGTGCTAGGAACGCATGTGCACAAAGCTGATAAGTCACGCAATAGCGGTGGTGATTAAGGACTTAGCAATGTGGCCTTTTATTTTGACTATTTTTGGGCATTTTTGGACTCATGCTACTTCTTGGATATGATAAGGTTGTCTTCGATGGGATGCATTCTATATGTTGATGACATCTTAATGTAAGAGTGGATAAAATGTTGCATGTGTGTGAAATTTAAGCGTTAACAATATTATTTCATGCCCAAGGACCATAAGTAATGATATCATGAACATAAACTCTTGGAGTTAACTCAAATCCAACCATGAGATTTCTAAACCTATTTATCCCAAGCCTTGATCATGGCTTTAGGAGGAACCCTATACACAAATTCCCAACAAAGTTCCTTCCATAAATAAAACAAAGTCCTTTCCTTACTTAGGGGCAGATAATTGCACAAAACAATTACATATTTCATTATGAAATTACCAATATTTTAATGCTCAAAAAAAGGCGTTCATACACCACCTAGAAATTATTTAAGATAAAAACAAGACGCTTCTAATGTTTAACAATGAATTGATTTGATGCTTCTTCTACCTGCAACAAAATATGAGGGAAATAATATTTTTTTCTTGTTTAAAGTAGTGAGGCAATGATGGGTATTAAATCCATGGGAGTTGGTTTTCTTGCTCATCATCTTGAACTTGAGCACCACATGACAACATGAATTCAATCATGATAAGAGTGAAGGTCGATATATCTAACAAAAGTATTAATATCATTTGGCACATAGGAGTCACCTACTGATCTAGTAACATAAGTAGAATGCTAATGGATTTGGAACGCTTTAACTAAATCACATTTGCCTTGAAAATGCATTTAATTTTGAATCAGACTAACTAAAATAGAATGTTTCTATGAAAAGTTTCTATATAAAGTAACTAGTAATCACAATATTGTCAAAGAAACATGATAGGTTTTACTATAGAGAACAATTACAGAGATGTTTCCTTAGATGGAAAAAGATAGAGATAATGTTGCAAAGATTACCAAGATCTCCATTATTTCTGTGTAGCATTTATGTAGTTGTCTTAGCTACCACATAGAGTTTGTTTCGGCTTGGCAGCTTCACTTATCACCTTGGTCTCTATATGTGCATGGTATAATATGAATGTTGGCAAATTGAAGTTGGATATAATTGGCTTCAATATCAGTTTCTAGAGGATCTCTAACATATCATAGATTTTAATCTTCATTGTTTGAGCAACCCACCTCAAGGTATTATGAACAAGAGGTCCAAATGTAATGGAATAATGTCTTCCAATTTGGTTAATTTCTCTTTATACTTTCTAATCTTAACTTGCAAGGACAATACCTAGTTGCATGCTTCATGTGAAAACTACCGTGGACAATATTTTCATGACCTCATCTTTCACTTTGATATCCTCCAAGTGGGAAATTCACAATGAAAGGATAGATGATAGTGTTTGTTGCTTTATTGCCAATAGAATTATTTCACATTTCATTTAAGTTGATTCAATATCTCTCTAGGATTGACTCATCTCAACTTTAATCTGTCTTTGGTTGGATACAAATCTTGTGAAAGTAGTTGTTTTCTTTTGGAATTCAACCACATGTTCCTGTGTTTCCTCAGAGAAATTTTATTTCAACTCCTCAACCATAGCATCAACTCTACCAGGATTTTGTTGGAGTTCATTTCTCCCTCAACACTCTACTTCAGTTGCTTCTACTGCTTCCATCCTCAAGAAATATTTCTATTATATCCTAGGTTAGGGTTGAATTAACCACAACAATAAATCCTTCAAATTCAATCTTAAAAAAAACATTAATAGTTGACATCATGTACATGGAATTTTAAATACACGCAACTCACATAGAAAAAATTTAAGCATGCACAACCAACAATTATATTAATTTACCCATCCAAGAAATTACGTCGTCAACGGGATTCCTCTGCTATTGAAAATTACTCTTGAAATAACTATCAATTCCTCCAAAAGTACTGGAGGGAAAGGGAGTGTCAAACCTCAACCAAGCCTTTCAATATAATGGAAATCAAAACAAATAAATGAAATGGCCTAATTTTCTCCTTCTCAACTGGTCTACTCGGTTCTCTGCCTTGAAATTATTTTCTATCATCCTCCTTTTTTCTTTCTAGTCCCAATGTCAATCTTTGGAATATGAGGTAATTAACATAGTACTTCTGTCCACATTAAATTTCATTCTCCCCACCTTATAATTCACATCGACCCCTCATTGTTAATGTTTTTCCGAGTGTTATTCTACACCTACCACCATTAATAAATCTAAAACCAATGGGTACATTAATTTAAGTTTCCATGACACTTAATGTTGGAATTAGCAACTCCATTTTGCGATGGTTGACTCCAAACTAAGGTGGGACATTGGATCATAAGGGATAGATTGAACACTGGTGATTATGTCGGCATCTAATGATAAGTGATCGTGACTAAATTTAATCTAGTAGTTGTTGAGGGTTGATTAAAGGTTGCTAAGGACTTGTGGGATTCTCCCAATGGAAAGCCTTATGTATTATATATAATTTCTTTTAAGATGAGTATGTCTCTTAGAGTCATTCGCGGGCCTCTATGACATGTGGCACGAGGTAGAAGTATTCATGGATACATCCTTGGTTTTTACAAGTTTCAATGATAAAAACTTTGATGTCTGATTGGTAGAATTGGAAACCTCATATCTACACCATGCTTAGCTATCACGCTTGTCATAATGCTATTTTATTTTTTTAATACATCCTCAAAAACACTTTTTATTCAACCCATCACTCCATATCACTTCTTCCTCAGTCTCAGTTCTTGATGAAGATATTTGTTTTGGTGGGTATTTTGTGCTTTCATGTCTTGATGGAAATAATGAAGACGTTAGAGAGTGAGGCTAAGATTCTTGAAATCCTAGGGAGGCCTTTGTCACTTATATTTCATATCTCTCACATACAAGTACAAGCTATATTGATATTTAATCTCCTTAGACTTTCCTTGACCATATGTAAGTGACCAAATATTTATATTTTTTTTCTTCCATTACATAATAGGAAACTGGTGGGATTGTGGCGCATCATAAATAGTTTTGTGAACAATTTGTATTGTAATAGTATGTGGGTGCCTATGGAATTAGATCATTTTTATGTTTAGTAGTCTCATATGCCATGGTGGTTTTTTTCATGGAGAGGTAAAGTGATTCTCATAATTTATTGGATCTGAAAATTTGAAGGTGCAAGTTGTATGGAGAAATACATCATGAAGTAGGGGAGGAATCTGAATATCCTATATTTTAATAATGTAGCCCTGTGGTTAGGTCAGGATAGAGTTAATTATAATTAAAGTTCATAAGTCACATATAACATTTATCATAGATGCAGAAAAAAAGTAATGATATGGATGTACAAGGAACAATCTTCCTTGATATTATGGTCACCTAGATATTTTCATATACTTCTTATAGCATCATTTGCCACACCTAATGCAGCATGCCTTGATGACCTTCCCTTGTCCCTGTGTAGACTCATTATACACCATTTATTCACTATAGCCCTGATGCCTCGATATAAACTTTTAAAAAACATTTTTGAAAACATATGAGGGTCACCAGTTATACAACTTCCGTATTCTCAACTTGCACCATTGCCACCCGCATACATCATATTTTATGCTAAAAAACAAAAGTATTTGGAGTTGTCCTTATCAAGTAATGAATGTTGTGATCTTTGGCCTTCCATATGCCAAGAAACGCTCTGATTCGACCCTTTATTTCCCATTGGAGGGCTATATATTGAGCCTTTGTGAAGCATTAGAGGGGGGGCGATTTGGAGAGTAAAGAGTGTAGTGGGGATTTCTCCCCTACTACGTGCAAAAGCACCTACCCTAGATCATCCGGTTCACAGGGTAGAGTTCATGGAGCAAGGGATTTCTCAACCTCGACTTGCAATAATAAGCAATAACAACAACAACAAAAAATATTTTTATGATTTTTTTTCTAACTAATGAAAAACAAGAACAAGCATACCTTTCAATAACATGGGCCACTGTAGCCCGTTCAGGAAATAGTCCACCAGCTCCACGGTTTGGTTCTCCAGTTGTCTCCATTAATGGTTGTCAAAAAGGGGGAATGTGTCCAAGAGGGTATGGAGCAAGCTCAATGATACACCGTGGAAAATGATATGGAAAAAGTACTGGAATAATGGCGAAAGGTAAAAATGTTCAGGAATGTAATTTTTGTGGGGAGACCTTCACAATGTATTCATGGGATGATCCAAGGTTTTTTGACCCATGGTATTTTATTGTGCATGGTATTTATCCATGGTTTTTGACCCATTCTCATTTTAGGTTTTTTAATCTTTTTTTGCAGAGAGTGTGGATAAGTCACAATAAATGCTCAACTTCCATGTATTTATGGGGGAAGGAATAATAATGTTTTGGACCATTTTTGGTGGAATTTAATTGTGAAGATCAAAATGAAGGGAATAATGGTTATGTGCTTGAGTCTTCATCTCTTTGTCCTTGTTGATAAAGACATTTGTGCTCATCTCCCAAGCTTTCATTGTATTTGTGAGATTTCCTTATTATGGAGGATTGAAGCGGTGGAGGCCCAGGTGGAGGGACTCGGTTTCTCGGTTCCAACAATGTGCAGAAAGAGGTTGTCACATTGTATCTCTGTTTTATTTTAATAGAAATATCCATTTCTCGCCCAATTTCATGTGCAATTATGTATATTTGTATCCATGGGTGTAATTGATTTATACATATGATAGATTGAATGCTAACTCTTAATATATTATGCTTGTATATCTATTTGTTGTTGCGGGAAAATTGTAGGGAGAAGCTTTTGATCAAGATCTTGTTGATGGTCGTCTTTGAACATTTGGTTGAGGTAGGGTTCTTATCCATCAGTGGTTAGTTTATTTAATTTAGTTATCATGCTTGAGAATGGATTTGATTTCTTGTGTCATCGTGTCTATTGTGGTCCACCCCATTTCATAGGAAGATTTTCTCTATAACAGAGGCGACTCCGTTGGCGAATTTCATTTTTGTTGGGGTTTTTGGGTGCATTTTTTGCTCGAATTTCTCTTAGTTTCTTTGTGTTTCTATGTCGCATTTGGTAGTATGTTCATTCATCCATAGTCCCTTATAGTGGTTTGGCCCTTGGATTTCTTGTTACCACCTTCTTCCTTGTATACATGGGTCACAATACTTACAGTTACGTATATACATAGGTTGTACTCTATCAGGTCGCATACATATGTTGTTATTCTTAGAACATTCATGTATATCTCCCTTTTTGGTTGATATCTTGATGTGTGAATTTATTGGGTGGGTTATGAGTGTTGTTGGATCTTCCTGGGTCCTTATTTTGTCTGTTAGTTGCTCTCGTTGTGACTAGAAACCTCCGTTTATTGATTTTTTTTAGAAAGTTGTTCTTGTCAATCTATCCCTTTTTGTTTTTCTATTAGTGCACTAGTCCTTAAGTCTTGGTGTATTGCTTGGCATGTGTTTGTTTCTCGCTGCAAAGACTGAGAATATAATGGTTTTTGTTTCATTTTCACTCGTTTATTTTGAAAATACAAAATTAATTGCATTGTTGCATATTCACTTTGCATGTGCATGAAAGTAAGTATTTGCATTGGTTTGCTTGGATGAGATTAGTGTCTAGTATTTCATTCATGAGGGATTTCATTTGAATTCAAAAAGAAAATGAATTATTGTGCATTTCATTTAGTGGCATACCATATTTTCATTTGGAAAACAAAGTTGCACTTAGCATTGTTTGTAGGTGTGCATATTTTCTTTTATTGTTTAGTCATAACACCTCTAGTTTCATGACCATATCCCTTGAGTAAGCACAGCCTCTTAAAATTAACACTTCAATTAAAATTGATTAGAACGATTTTATTTTATAGGGCGAACCAACAAGATTAGGTTTTAGAGTCTTTGAATAGTATTTTGTGAGTAAATTTCTCCAAGACTATAAAACAAAAAAATTAGGTGTCTAACCAGGGAGTGGAGAAATCCTTGCTATAGTGTTATCAAAAATCTCCTCTTACACATGAGTTAATCATGAGATAGCACGCACATTGATGGTGGGGATGTCCCTCCACTACCTTCTGTGAGCGCCAAAGATGTTTACATGATCTTATTCGTACTTGGGGGATCTTGAGGCACCTTTGGTGCTTTAGAGCTTCAGGATTAGTTTCCCTTCCCATACGGTGGATCCTACCTTCGATTGTACGCCTTATCATTGATTATATTGAGCTGACCTTAGTTGCTTTTCATAGGTATCGCAGGTAGTACTTGCAGAGGTTATTCTTTGAGTGTCCTGGCTAGGTAGGGGTTGGACGATATAATCACTTTATGCATTGAAGCTATGGGACACTATGATTGGTTACACACCTCTGCTTGTAGTGTATGAGAGTCTCGGGCCTTTTCTAGGCAAGACATACATGCTGCATTCGAGAGCTCATTTTCCCTCTTTCTTGGCTTGTTTGCATCCATCCTAGCTTACTTACAAGTGTTCTCTATGTCCGTTAGTTGGATTTAGGGATTGTGGTTACTTGAGTCTCTTTCTCTATGGAGTCATCATGGGTCAAGTTCTGGCACTTCGTCATTCTCTTTGTTTAGAAAGATTACCCCCATGTGACCCTTCACAACCTATTTATAAGAGGGAAACCCTTGAGGTTCATCATATAGATTTTACTATGAGTACCACTTCCAAGACCCCAAAGTTCCCTCCTTGCCTATCATCTAGATTAGGGGGAGCAACCCTTGAGGTTCCTCCTTCATATTATTAATGGACTCCCAAGACTCTGGTCTATATCGACCCTCGTGGTGTTATTCCTTCCCACACGGTAAGACTAAAATTTTTAGACTTTCTGAGATTTAACCCAAACTTTTCCTTAGGAAGGTTAAGTATTGAGACACAACCAGTTCCCTTTAGTTCAGGTCCTTTTACATTTGGCATGACAAATATCTCCACTATTATTCCATCATCCATCCAAGGTCCTAGTGCAGACTAAGGGGCACATCATCCCCGTACATTGCATATCAGTTCGGAAGTGGTCATATTCCTCCTTCTACTATGTTTGTTGGGGTATGTCCACCTCCTTCATCTAGCCTTCACACTAGTCTTCATCCCAATGGGGGTGGTGGTGAATACATGAACGTTGGTTCTATTCCTTCTTTCGTCCCATCGTCCATTGCACCTATTCCATCGAATGAATTTCTCATGAAAAGTCCTTATATCCCAAATGGACCCTCGGGAATGTATTTTCCATTTAGTTACATTGTTCCCCCGTCGTCTAGTGCACTCATGTCTAGAAGTTATGTACCTCCCTAGGTGTAAGGGCGTCATCCAGTATACCAGACAAATAATTATGGTTATATGGTCCCTCCTTCTCAAGTAATACCCCACTTCCAAATACATGTGCATCCTTACATGGGTCATATGGGAGGAGTTTAATATCCTACTGGTCAAGGTCATGTCCTTTACCAGAATAAGCCTTATCAGAACCAATCTTTCTAGGGAGCATGGAATCAAATGACGCAACCTAGAATCTCATTTTTAGTTATGTTGACCTTGCCTAACCTATCCAAACTCACGAACGACTCTATGTGTCATGATATAATGTGACCCATCGTTCCCACCAAGCTTCCTTCAGATGTTCCGAAGTTTAAGGGTAAGAATGGTGAGGATCCTGGTGATCATGTTACTACTTTTCATTTATGGCGCTCCCCAAATTTGTTAAATCATGATTCCATTCAACTACAACTATTTCAATGCACCCTCACGGGTTTAGCTGTGAAATGGTATATAGTGTTGCTTGGGGGCACATATCATACCTTTGATGACTTGGCCTTGATTTTCCTCAATCACTTTCAGTTGTTAGTGCGATATGATTTTGGTACCGAACTCTTGTTGACTTTTCGACAAGACAAAGCCACCCATATTTTTTACTACATTCAGTATTATCATAGACAAAAGCGATTGATTAAGGCCAACATTCCACCAGAAATTAGAATTCTTATTGGAATGGCTCCTTAATTCCTTATTCCCTTACATCGCAAGGAATGTTTCGAAGTCCAGAGTGACAACCGAGGAATAGACTATTTTTAGAGCTCAACAGTTAGACCTAATTTATGCTCATTCTGGGATCCTTTACGATATTATCCTTGACGCTCGGTGGTCAAATCACGATCCAAAGTTTAAACCCGAGCCACATGTTGATGGAATTGTAGGCACTATAAGTACAAAACTTGTGGACTAGGTTACGAATCAAATAAAGAGTTTTTTTATTAACGATTATGCGACCAAACAGGCTACAACTTCGTCCACACCCACCCAATTAGTGGATGTACATTGTTTGCAATCGTTGAACCAGAAGCGTAACCAACAACCTGCACATAATTGGAAGAAGGGGAGAAATAACAAGAAGGGTGGAAATAAAAAGGAGAATTATAAAGATGAAAAGAATGACAAAAATGTTGGGGGGGACAAGAAGACTAAATGGAAGGTAAAATTCCCTTATAAGCTTTGTGGGGAATACCATCTTACCTACTTTTTCCCTAAAATCGAGGATGCCTCGAAGTTGAATGTTGTCACAAAACAATGAATGTTTTTGAAAAAGGGAAAATAATTTTTAATGTACTTAGTCAATTTTAATTATTAAAATGATGAATAATTAAAGCGAAAGGGATTCCTGATATACCAAATGGTACTGGGAATATGTCCGGATTTTGGGAAAATGTGGGCTAGATGGAGTTGTGGGGAGGTGTTCAACACTACATCAACAAGGATGTATCCTAACGGGACCCCATGGTCACTTTCTATTTGTTCTTACTTTCCCTAAATAATTTACCCACTATTTCTCAAATTCATTACACTGAATTTTCATAATGTTCTCAGTTGTTACTTTTATTAAAATGAGTTGATTAATCAAATGTGAAAAAATTAATTAGTGCACAATTTCGCTTTTGATGTCCCCATGTATCATACAAGGCTACAAGGGGTAGAGAATACACATAATCGGAAAATGTTTATTCCAATTTATGAAAGCAAAGTACAAAAATATATAGTCATTTTAGGACGGATTGTGTTCTTGTGTAAATAGAAAATCAAAGAAATTTGTGAGACTAATTACTACGGAAATGAAATGTTAGGTTATTATTTGATTACTTTAAAAGAAATTGTAAAGTTGAAATAAACTTGATTCGTCTAGAATTATTATAGTTGTCAAATCTAATCTAAAAATATCAAACCACTTCAAGGACAGATACAGTATTCCCCCAAAATAGGGAAAGGAGGGTGTGGGAACCATAATCCCACTTGCTCTTTTATTAAATTATTACAATGTTGATAATTTAATAAGGGGCTGCCTTTTGACCTTATAATTTAAAAAAAAACTTACAATATCTTGCTAGAAGAAGGGAATTGAAGAGGGGGGATTTGGAGGCGCTTTGAGAGGCTAAAAGCTTTGAAATTCCGTCAGCGCTTCTTCTTGTCCTGTCAATAAAATGAAAAAACCAAACGAGTTAATTGTTTGTAAATTAGTTGATTAGTGTAAAAAAATAATAAAAAATACAACTCAGTACTTGTGAAAAATATAGAGATTTATGTCACTTTAAGTACTAAGAACATAAACTAGATATAAACTTAAGATTGCAAATTTAAATCTCTTTTAGATCTAGTAAGATAAACAAGCTAAGAAATTTATGATAAGTTATTTTAAAAGAAATCTAAGCTTGATTGCTAAAAGTAACCAAAGAGAGAGAAATTTTTGAAGAGAAGAAGAGAGGTTCTCAAGTTCCGGCTTGAATTTTTGTGAGGATATAAATATGCCAGAAATTGCAAAAAGTGTTAGATCCAAATAAAAGTATGAAGAGAAAATGGATGCAATCGAGCTCTTGCTTATCCTTCACCTGATATTATCTGCAAGCTACAAATCCTTAACACAAGTGAGATAAAAATCCAGTAAGTTTTACTAAAAGAAATTAAGAGAGCATAAGGATTACCGACTACAAACTTCTACTCCTATATCTCTACTAATAAAAGCATAAACAAGCAACTTGAAACTACAAATGTTTTCTCTATGGGCAACAATGACCTTCTAAGCTAGATAGATCAACAAACTTGAAAGAAAGGAAACTAGTAACTAACTAAATATCACCTCAATTTAGCACGACATTCACATTCATGAAACTCTTGCACAATTATGACCTCCAAAGTCTCAACTTTATTCAAAATATAGAGCAACAATAAATTACAGGAGTAGAGGTCCCTTGCTTCATTCTCCAAATAATGGAGCAATGCCTTGCTTATATAGAAAAATATGACCAAGAGGGTAGAGCGCACTTGCCCAAGAGAAAGAACTTTGCTTGAGTTCGAATGAGATGGATATGGGTTGGTTAAAGAATGGAAAAGGAAAAAAATATGTCAATTTCCAATTCATAACTCAACACTTGTTATTATCCTCACAAATTTCCATCTTATTCTTGAGAGATGTGCCCCACTTGATTTAGTGAAACCTGCTTGCCTTTATTTATCGAGAAAAAAACTCCAAAGTGTTTTATAAACCTTAGGAATGTTTCCATATTACTTTTCCAACTAAGAAAATTCACTTTCGGAATGTTTCCTTTATTTTATAAGTTACCGAATTTTTCACTTTATCCATTTTTTTGGTCTTTGTTTACCATTTTCAAGTAATATTCAAGTTTGGAGATAAATAATTACTAGAAAACTTAGAAAAGTGGGTCTCAGGGTTAAATGGGTGTTTTGAGTTAGAAAAAGAGTCCCCCCCATGTGTAATTCTTCCTCCTAACCACACTTTTATGCCTTAGCAAATATTTTTAATTAAAACATGCATGCATTTTACAAGAAAAATATTTTTTTTCCGAAATCATAAAAACACCTAGGGGGGACTTAGTACATGTTCATATGACTCTAAAACACCTAGGGGGGACTTAGTACATGTTCATATGACTCTAAAACAATTATTAGCATAGTAATATACATTGACACCTAGGTTTTAATAACCTCATAAGGCCTAACCACCAAGACATTTGCTCTAGCTTTGGAGGAGCGAGTGAAAACTCGAAAATTATAAGTCATTAAAAATGAAATATAATTCTCAAGGAAGAAACACCCTACAGTAAAGTATTGATGACTAAGTCCTAGGAAATCCAAACCTTTTACATAATTTCATCATGCTAAGTCATTTATTACAATTCCTCGCAGGGTATGAAAATGTAAAAAATAAAAAATAAAAATAAAGGGGCATTGATTGGCTTGATGGATCTCAAAACACATGTGATGAACTATTGATTTGTTCAAATCTTTGACTACTCACCAGAAATACACCTAATTGCAACTTAGTGGATAACATATAGTACTAGTGCAAATTTGAAATGGAGTACATTGAATCCAATGTTACTGTTACCCAAAGCTTTACTTTATATTTTGGTTCTGCAATTGGTTTAAAGAATGTTGATAGATGGCATTTCGAATTTCATGGATTATGAGATGGCTTCAACGAACTACATCTTAGAGCCATCACCCGTATTCTTGAGCTTATAAATACTAAGGTCTTACACTTGACCTTAGGGATATTTGGTTTTCTTTTCTAGCTCTCATCATACAGGTTATAGATTCCAATTAGTTTCATTGCTTTTGGCTACAAAATTGTTTGTGGTTAAATGTTGAATGACCATTTTTGTGGATTCCTACTAATTTACCTATTAATGGCTGCTTTTTCCATTTGACTTTGATTGCTTGGTTGTTTGTTGGTTGTTTTGGCATTGATGTTGGTCTTTAGGAAGGTTCTATCTACTCTCTCCTTGGACAAGTAAGAATAAACTTACCTTTCACATATACAGGTGGAAACTATTATATATTTTGCCCCCGAAGCCCACAAAATATAGCAAGGAAAGCATAGTTATAATCTCTTGGGGAGAACCCAAATTACACTCTGATTTGCTTATTGTTGGCTCACTTAAGCTTAATGGGAAACATTCTTTGGTACCTTAATTTACTGTTTTTTTTGTTTTTATAATACGGAAAAGACAATTTTTCTTTTTTTTATTCATTCCTATGTGGCAAATAAGAATTTATAATGATGTTTTAAACTCGTGGAGCAAAAATGACTGCAATTGACTTTAGCTAACATTATTTCCTACCTAAATTGTACTTACAATACAAAATGGTTGTGCAAATCCTTCTTAAAAATTCAAATTTTTCACCCACTAAGATGGAACGTTTTTATAATCTAATATGTTGATGTGTATTTGATATTTACCTAAATTTATTTATTTAATTTTATACTTAAGAAATTGTAATGTGAGTATCTTGACTTTTCTACATGTTTGTTAGAGTGAATTGGAATATATGCCCTATCAAGAAAGTCAAGAAAAACATACGGTACAGCTAGAATACAGGTATGTATATATGCCAACTCTATTCACAAGGAATTTGTAAAAAAAAATTTCATTTTTCCTACTTATTAAAATTAAAAATCTATTTTTTTCAATTTCTATTACAATAATACTTTATTTTATAAGTTTTTTTATTAAAAGTTTTAATTTAAATTTATTGTAAAATTCTGGCATCATGCTCAAGATCTAAAGGTACCTACTTTGTCTTGTCACGCTTATCAACGAGTCATTTTAAGTGGTTTGTTTTACTTTAAATAAAAATGTTGAGTCAACTTACATTGGGACTAATGAATATATAATGACACATAAATTATAATAAGTTTTGTTATGTGTAACAATTAAACTTATTTAAATTATATAAGCTTCTCTTTCTTGGAGTTTGTTTTTTAGTACTTCTTTTAATGTTTTTACAAATTGATAAATAAATTATAATAAGTTTTGTCATTTGTAACAATACAATTAAACATGTTTAAATTATATAAGCTTTCTTTTTTGGAGTTTGTTCTGTGTAGTATTTTTTTTATGTTTTTATGACATTAAAATCTCTGAAATTGTTTTTTCGTTTGTTGTAAAAGACTTTAAAATTTGGTAGCACTTGGTTCTAAAACATTAAAATCTCTAAAACAGTTTTTTGGTTTGTTCTGCAAGACTTGAAAATTTGGCAGCACTTGGTTCTAATAACATAAAGAATAAAAGATACTTCTTTAAATATAGAGAACTAAAAAGGTAACTTCCGAAAGTAAAGGATACACTTCTGGAAAGACATACAGACTGAAAACACTTATATATTCTTGATAATAATACTTTACACTTGCAACCCAATTAGTGCTAGGAATTCCATGGGGATCAATGAAATCTTTCAGTCAATATATTCAAAATTTTGTTATTATTAAATTTTGGCTTTTTAATATTTATCAAGACATATTTCATATTTTGATTGGAGATCGTTAGTCATGAGAAGCCATGAAGCTAAGTGGGAATACCTGTACAATTGGCTAGTGAGTGAAATTTCAAAGAGTAAAAAGAAAACCCATTGTTGTCACTGAGAAAAAGTTGGTATTATTTCTTTGAGATTACATGTAAATGTTACTTATATTCCATGAAAAAATACATTTGTTGAAATACTAGAGCATTTTTTGAGTGATCTTGGGCTCTTCACGTTGTGTAAACATGATGATATCAATTAGTTATGGAATTTTATGTGTTGCTTTAGTTTTCTCTATATACTAATTTTGTATTTGCTATTTTTTGACATTTCATTTCATTTATAGAATAAGGGATGGAAATCCTAATAACTATGTATTTTGTTATTACTACTCTATGTTGTTGTGCATTCTTTAATTAAAAATGAATGAGCTTCATGTTATTGTTATACACATTATTTTCACTAAAAACAAGAAAACTATTGTTCATACGCATCACAACTTTGTTCCCTTTCAATATGCCTCACAACATTGCTCGGTCTAATAACCTTGGCACTAATCTCCTTTAACTTGCTTTTTCTCAAAAAAATTGTCTAGACATTTCCAGATGTCAATAAGAATGTCCTTCATATTATTCCTTTAATTCCATATTTCTAGTTTTCAACATTCTTGACCTAAAGTATGCACTACACAAAACTAAAGCTTTTCACGATGGACTCCCTTTGTTATCCAGGATAAAAATTTAAGTTTACTTGGAAAGTATGCATCCATTTGTATAGTAAAAGAGTTTAGTCACACAAATGAAGAATAATTTATTTAATACAACTTAAATTTAATATAGATTATTTCATTTCATATAGTTTGTGACCATCCTACTAGACAATGAAGATGCAGCTAAAAATTACTGTACACCCTGGATTCCGTAACAACTCAAAATTGAGACATACATATAATTTAGCACACGTACTGGTACTTATCATGGTAAACATCACAAATTAAACCATTTTCATGTTGTTTTTGAGACATGCTAGTGCTGAAAGAAAATGCCACCAAGAATTCCTACAAAAGGAGAAGTCCTTGCATTCCAAGTCTTAAATTTGTGAACCATTGATCTACAAGAAAATTAGAGAAATTGAGAAGGGAATTATGCAGTGGAATAATAAAAGAGAATGTACACTAAACATGAAATTCATGCCACAAATCTCAAATAAAATGGACAAGAATTGATCAGTTAATCACAACATTAATATTCATTTATTAATCAGTAATACAATGGTGTTACAATAAGTAGAATTTGAATCATGTGGATAGGATTCAAATCTACTCACTAAACCTGACTGATTAGATAACTCAGTGTGTCTAAATCATTGTTGGATCTCACTAGTCTAACTTCGGATGTCTAAATCAGTCTATAATCAGTTAACTGATGAGATAGGTGGGAAAAGGTTGACGCTCTCCCTGCATGCATGCAAAACTGGCACTAGGCTAACTTAAAGTGATCTAACTGATTGTAACTAGAGGTTGACTCAGAAAAAATGCTTACTTGCCACAACCATTTGATGGAGGCTGTTGGTGGCACTCAGAGGGGGCTCATATAATGCAGGGATTGGTCTCAGAGGCACATTAACTCATGCATGCACATGCAGTAAGTGGCAGATAACCTCTATGTGTTCCCTACACTCTAGTATAGTAATAATGTCTCCCTAAGTTAGGCAATATGACCAAATAGATTATATTGGAAAAAACAAGATTAATTAATCCTAACGCCCTCCCCCACTTAATGCTAACTTTGGACAACTAGGGCCCTAACAACTATGCCAAAAGTCACCCATACAATCTAAATGAAATAAAAGACTACTTAATAAACTAAGGAAAATGGGGAAAACCTCATGGGAAACCGCCCCCCTCAAAATAAGTAGTGAATCAGGAAACAAGCTATACTTAAGAGAAAATTTTCCTCTTTGGGTAAAAACTTGTAAAACGTTTGTTGCAATCTGCAACACTATGCAGCAGCAATGCAGTATCTTGATTCTTCTGTGCATCAGCATCCTAAGACTATGCATGTGAACCTATCAATTTTCTTCTGATCTGATGAATGTTTCTTGTGTTTCTTCTTTTTGGAGGAGGAATGGAATGATCAATTTTGTTCTTTAGTGGGCCAAATTGTTGATCATTCATTATCATCAAGTAGCATTTTCCTGGAAGTTTTTTCCACCACTCTGTAGATAGCGAAGCTATGTGAGAGAGCGAAACATGTTCATTCTGATAATGGGACCGTGTTCTTCTTCTGTCATCTGGATTTCCAACACCATTCCCAGTTGCTTCAATGAGCTTTTGGGCCCATTTAAGCTTAGGCTACTGATTTGGAATGGAAGTTGGATTTAGATCTAGATTCTAATGAGGTACAACCTCAATATCAATATCATGTTGATCTTGTTCCTCATCGTCTGAATCTGAAACATGAGACAAAAGATCATCATCAAATGGAAATGGAAGAGTGTTTATACCTCCTTTTTCTTCGGATTATGGTGGATCAAGCAATTGATCTTCTTCAAACTGAACATTGTTCTCTATGAAGCACTTCCTAGTTACAAGTTCCATAAATTTATATGCTTTTGCATCATCAACATATCCCAGTAGTATCCATTCGCTACCCTGGGCTTAGAAGGCCTTTCTCTTGCCCATAGGAATTATGGACCAAGCTTTGGAACCAAACACTCTCAAGTGAGAGATGTCAGGCTTATGCCCCAATAGTGCTTCGAAAGGAGTGGCCCCAATCACTGATTTGTGCGGCACTCTATTCTGAATGTATAAAGCACAGCTTATAATTTCTTCCCAAAGAGAAGGAGGAATATTCTTTGCTTGGAGAAGACAAGTTTCCATCTCCTTCAATGATCTATTTTTCCTCTCAGCCACACCGTTATGTTGTGGTGTGTATGGAACCAATTGTTCCAATCGAATCCCCTTCAATCTACAAAATTGCTGAAAATATCCTTTAATATACTCCCCTCCATTATCTTATCTAATGGACTTGATCTTCTTTTCGAAGCTATTTTCAACCAAGTACTTACAAACTTTGAAAGTTTCGAATACCTTTGATTGATGTTGTAGGCATTGGTCCCGAGACATCAATGTGTATCATGTCAAGTGTAGAGGCAGCTCTAGTTGCTTTCCCAACTTCATATATCTTCTCTGGATGCTTGCCTACAAAGAAACCAAGACATACTCCATCTGATGTTTGGATGAGTGGCAAGCCCTCAACCATTTTGTCATTGTGAATTTGTTGGAGATATTTGAAATTGAGATGTCCAAATCTCTCATGCCACAACTTGCTGGTGTTATTGGCATGAGTCGATAAATTTGTTGGATGTTAAGTAGGCAGGAAATGGGAGAACTCATATGCCTTGGAGGCATGATTAGAAAACCCTTTCGCTATGATATTTCCAATAGATTATTCAATGATTTATACTATGCCAGAATCGAAGGTAACTATCTTGGGAGATCTTGTATGAGTCATCTGATAAACAGACAACAAATTTGTTGCAAGAGAGGGCACATAGAGTACAATCTTCAACTCACCATGTTGGATTTTAACAGAACCTCTCCCAACAGCTAGGATTTGAGAGTCATATACCATATGAATGCTAAGGCCTCCTGTGAGATTCAAAGTGGTGAAGGATTCCCTAGAGGAAACCATGTCGTTGGATTCTCCATAATCTATCAAATAACCCTTTAACTGAGTGAATCATGCCTTCAAGGCATGGCACCTCTCATGATCTTTTGTTGGTTTTCCAGCATCAAAATTCTTTGCTCCTTGTGGAAGGGAAATATTATTTTTTTCAAGGAGTGTTGACAGATGTTTGATGGTCTTCTTCATGCACTGGCTCTCTAGATGAAATCCTCTCATATAGTAGGGACATCTAGTCTTCTCGAATTTCTTCTTTTTCTCGGAACCCGAGCCTCCATCAGAAGATTTATGATTCTCCTTTGGCTTCGAATCAATTTTTTTTTGTCTCCTTTTGTTTGTGCTTCCCTCTTTCTTGTGCATTGTTTGAGTATGTCACTAAGAGTACTTGATTCTTGGAGGTCTGAATCACTCCCATTTGAACCAATTTATCTTGCTCTTGTATTAAGGACTCAACAAAAGCATCTAGAGAAGGCATCTTCCAATTATGTATGGAAGCTCTTCCGGAATGGAATGTAGAGACAAAGATTGAGTATTTTGAGCTAAGCTTGATTAGGACTGACAAAACCAGTTACTCATCTTTCCTCTCTATCTCACATTGTTTGCATTACAGTACTAGTTTCTTGTACTTTGTAAATAATTGTTGAATAGTTTCAAAACTGTTGGGTTGTAGTGCAATGAGCTCATTCTCCATAATATTCCCTCGAAGCTCATCTTGTTTTCTAAACAAAGTTTCAAGCTTACCCCAAGCTTCCTTCAGAGTCCTTAGTCCCTCAATATGGAACAAAAGATCCCAGGAGATGTGAGTTGGCATGAAACCGTAGGCTTCATCAAGCTGATTCAAAAACTTGTTCTTTTCAGCATACTATTGGGGATCAGTTTCTATGCCCATTATCATTCTAAACATAACAATATTACACAAGGATACCTGCATATATGCCCTCCAATCAGAGTAGTTGAAGGGTGTAAGGATTCGGGGTACGAGAGCTGAAGATCCCATATTTCTGTATGTTGATTAGTCAATTCCTCAAAAATCTACATAGATACCTGTAAATAATACTGTAAAACTAATTCAATTTGCAACCATATGTCATTACAAACCTTTACACCTCAACATGTGCACTTTCACAGAGTCTGTCACACCTACAGAGACTTCTTTGGATGAATCCAGAATTACCAAGGCAATTTTTACAGGATTTATGTGGAAACTCAACTGCTTCTAGTGCACAATGCAAATCAGACAATACTTGTTACTAGCCTAAACAAGGCTCTGATACCATGTTAAATTTGTGAACCATTGATCTACAGGAAAATGAGAGCAATTGAGAAGGGAATTATGCAACGGAATAATCAAAGATAATGTACACTAAATAGGAAATTCATGCCACAAATTTCAGATAAAATGGACAAGAATTGATTAGTTAATCACAACATTAATATTCATTTATTAATCAGTAATACAATGGTGTTACAATAAGTAGAATTCGAATCATGTGGATAGGATTCAAATTTACCAACTAAACATGAATGATTAGCTAAGTCAGTGTGTATAAATCATTGTTGGAGCTCACTAGTCTAACTTTGGATGTCTAAATCAGTCTACAATCAGTTAACTGATGAGGCAGATGTGAAAAAGGCACCACTCTGCCTGCATGCATGCAAAACTGGAACTAGGCTAACTGAAAGTGATCTAACTGATTGTAACTGGAGGTTGACTCAGCATAACTGCTTACCTACCACAACCAACTGATGGAAGTTGCTGGTGGCACTCGAAGTAGGCTCCTATAATTTAGGGATTGGTCTTAGAGGCACATTAACACATGCATGCACATGCAGTAAGTGGCAAATAACCTCTATATGTGTTCCCCCCACTCTACTACAGTAATAATGTCTCCCTAAGTTAGGAAATATAACCAAATAGACTATATTGGACAAAGGAGGATTAATTAATCCTAACACCAAGTAACGACCAGAATATGAAAATAAATCTTGCCCAATAATCCAATTAATACTATGATAGTACCTTAACTCCTCCAAAAGGATAAATTAAAGGTTGTTTCTTTTCCATAACCTAATCTCTTAAATAATTGTACTAATTCTTGCTTATTTGACTGGATGATATGGACAAGTCTAAAAGGTGGCATTAAATGACTAGTTAGAATATATAGGTACTGTGGTGTCCGTGTATACTATCAGCAAGTAGAAAGGTCTAGATACAAGAGGATTATAGATGCTATCTCACACCATGTAATTTATTTTATAATAGAGTATAATGCAATGCCTTGTATGTTCTTATTTCCATGAGGGACCTTATTCAAAACTTTTCTCCTCTGTATTCAAAAGACTGAAGATATTGCCGGGCAATAAACTAGCAATGATGCCCTCTTTGAAGACAAGGTTGGTCCTCCTAATACTACTCATCTAGATATGTATTATGCCTGTTGTGTGTGGCTTAATAGAGCATTGGTCTGTGATTCACCTTTTACATACAATCAATTTATTTTCCAACTTGGAATGCTACTTCAAACTCAAACCTAACATCTACATGAGGAAATATGCTTAAAGCTTTCACTCTATATTGAGGGCTTTCTATAAATTCAACCTTACGTTGGAATATATCTCTAACAAATTGCTACCTGGGAAAAAACTATATATGTATATTGATTAACTGGGATAGCACAGGTTGTCGTGTTGTATATGGGGAAAACAATGCGAAGTGTATGTGTTGAGTGTTTTTCCATTTTATAAGTCCATCTTTGAACTTGTTACGGACTAGAGGAGAGAGTGTCATATGGAAGTTTTGCTTCTTGTTCTAAGGTGCACAGTGGTGATCCATCTCGGGGGTGGAGTTGAGCTAGATGTGGAGCTACTCTCTTCTATGGTTGGGAGAAGTTGAATCTCCAAGTAGTTGTTTTCGATTTATTTTCTCAAGTACGTATTTTTTTCATTTTAAAATTTATGAGCTAGTTTGTGCAAAATATTGGTTTAAAGAATAAATTATAGATCCAATTCCTATGGGTAATTTAACATTTATGTTTTGATGAATTTTTTGTTCGTCTATGATGTAAGCATCTCTGTATTTTATGATGATTTATTCAAATCTCGGTCATGAAATTGTGTACTATTCAAAGTTTAATTACAGGATTACAGAGCGTGTCTGTGTTTTCTTTGTTCGACCTACATTGATATGTGGATAGTCACAACCAAATCTAATAACCTGTATCTAAGGATTTCTCAAGACGTTTATGATTTACTGAATTATTTATTTCGATCTGTAGTTTCATATCCAATCTGCAATGGAGTTATACTCTGTTTAGTGTTGATTAATACTCTGGTTTTGTTTAAATTAACGTTGATTCTCCAAATCGTTTCATGTCTTCATTGACTTTCCAAATCGCTGGAATATACAAATATTTTAACACAGATCAACATCCGTATGACCTATCAACGCGGTTAATCTCCATTAGCGTTTTTGGAATTGTTGTATATATATGTATCTTTAAACTCAGTTTGTTTCCAAATCATTTTTTTGTCTGCATTTGGTAGATCTGATATTGGGTGTTTATTTTTTATTTCGTTTTGATCTATAAAATTAGATATACAGTTATCTTGAAAACTCAGATCTGATCCCAAATATCTGCCTTTGGACTTTCCAATTCGTTATGATATGTAAAATATATATACCATTATCTTAAATACTCGGATCTGATCTCAAGGGTCTGTGTTGTTTTCCAACTCGTTTTAATATGTAAAAAATATATATACCATTATCTTAAATACTTGGATCTGATCCCAAAGGTCTGTGTGGTTTTCCAATTCGTTTTTATCTATACAATTATCTTGAAAACCCATATCTGATCCCAATTTTTTGTGTTGGACTTTCCAATTCGTTTTGATCTGTAATATATATATATATATATATATATATATATACCATTATCTTAAAGACTCGGATATATACCTATATACGATTCCCTTGCAGTTTTGTAAATAATATAATTCAGATCTAATGCCTTTTTGTGCTCTAAAAAATATGATTCTACAAATGTCTGCAGCTGTCTATAATCCTGCATTTGATCCCAAAGATCTATACTCCATTTCCCAACAAATAGGCTTTTGATGTTTACTAAAACGTGTATACTCTATTTCCTAATCAAATCTGCATTTGATTGTTTACCAAAAAATTTATGGGTCCATAGAGTATGTAAAAGTTAAACCCAGATCCAATCCGTAAATCTAATCTATACTCTGCATATGTTTTACAAAGTCTGTGTTTGATCCAGAAATCTTCATTCAAAGGTCTATGTTTGCTTTAACTCTGCATACAATGTCTGTGATTTGATGTAACTCTATTACAAATGTATACATATAAGTATGATTTTCTTAATACACTATTAAATGTTTTATTACATTTTTATTAAATGAAGGAATGCATAAACATATTTGTATTATTTTATGAGGTTACCTTCGTAAAAAGGATGGCATATTCCCTATGTAGGAAGTAGATATATATTCCAAATATAATGGATTATACTCAGAATAAATAAATAAACATCATACTTCATATTGAGAAGATTATCTTCGTGTTTCTTTTGAAAAGTATGTACTTTAATATATATAAAAGAACAGTGGGAAAGGTTACACATTATAGCATGTAGCTTGATGAATAATGAAAATTTTGCTTAGGAATATGGAATAAAGATGTATTTTGGTTATTGTTAAAGAAAATGAAGGTATTGAAATTGAAGAACATATTTCAAAATGTTTCTCTATAATTTAGAATGTAATTATAGGTTTTTTTGAAGTTTTAGTTTAGCATTTATGTAATCATATTCGATCAATTAAAAACAATTTAAGTAATTTTAAGATAAATAATAATAAAATTGGGGTTCTTACATTGTGGTATCGGAGCAAGGTTACGACACTTAGCCTTATGGTGTCTATACACATATTTCTAAAAACTAACAATGTGAAAAATTTTGTTTCTTATTACTTGTATAGCAGAAAATTGTTTTACTAAACTACAGGAAGATATGGCTGGAAGACGATCCCCTACCCCACCTGCATGGGTTGAACCTAATAATGAGGATCCACCAAATAACAACATTGTTAATAAAGAGATGCTACAAACAGTGAGGGACTTACAAGAAGAAATTATGAATTTTAAGATTGAACATGAAAGGGTACTAAGAGGTCAAGGGTTTCCATCGAGACACTTGATTCGTTATCAAAGAGAATCGAAAGAGTGAGGGATGAAGAACTGCAACCACAACTTATGGAGTTAACACAAGGGTAAGTGTGGTTGTTTTACCTATTAAATTGTATCTTATGTTTTGTATGGTTTTTCTCTTGGTCTATAATTGGTAACACAGTGGATAAAATCATGGTTACTTATGTGTAAGTTTCTACAGGAATGAGTTTGTACCATTCGCGGTTGTCACATGCAAGGAGTGTTTATGATTTTATATTCAAAAAATGTATTTTAAAGACCTCGTTCTTCTCATGTCATCATGCAATGTACTCTATTAGATGATAACATCTATACCTATTAAGCATTGAGATACATTTGAGCCCTGAGCATGGATATCCTTACATTATATTTCTTAGAGAATATAATTAAAATTAAATAAAAGAAAAAATCTCCATATCAATGGATATAGATATATCCAAGACTGATACATTTTTTTCAATGAAGTAAACTGTGAGCATGGGGATATCCTTTCATTATATTTCTTAGAGAATATAATTAAAATTAAAGAAAAGAAAAAATCTCCATATCAATGGATATATCTAAGACCGATACCTTTTTTTCAATGAAGTAAACTTTGTATGTATGTTGCTTGTTTTTTTAGATATAAAATGTCATTTACTTTGTAATTATGAGTGGATTTGTGGTAAATATTAAATAATGGTATGTTGGACTATCATTTAGTACAATAATGGAAAATCCAATAATGCGGTCTTTAACTTGCAGCTTTTGGAAAGCTACATGTGTATAAGTGATTTTACCTTTGTTGCAGGTATGGAAGGAATTGTTGTATTTATGTGGAATTTGGTCATCTCCTCCATATCATATAATAGGAGAATCTCTGAAAAGCTGACATATTTAATGCAAAACAATTAGAAAGATTGTTTGGGCATTGAACGAAAGATTAACATCCATTATTAATAATTATATAGGTCTATAGAGTCTGTCTTTTATGTTCTACATAATGAGTACTATAGAGTTATTTACTTTTATAGTTGCAAAAGCAAATAAATTTGAGCTCTCAATAGATAATTTTCCCTTCTACTTTTTCTGTATTTAACATTCAAGGTTTTTAGAGTCTACAAGGGCAGAGTAAGATCCCTTGAGAGTTTCAGAGTTACACAACCAACAGTGAGTCACCTCCAACCAAGCCCCCATGATGTGGAATCCAGGGATGAAGATAATGGGTTCAATTTTTTTTTCTCCCTCTTTTTCTCTTTAGAGCAAAGTGTTCAATTTGGTGGCCACTGGTTATTGTCGATTCCCTTGTTTTATGTACTTGTGCTAACTCCCAATCCTATTGGCATTTTTTCGCTCATTTGAATCAATTAATAATATTTCTTTCTTTTTTTCTTGAGTCTGAACTCAGTCCAAAGGTAGACAGTAGAAAACCTCTAAACTGAAGGCAATAGTTATAAAAGAAGAAACTTCAAAGACCATAGAAACCTGCATATGTATCTTGTATTTAACTTATGGTAAAAAAATATTCTCGCCATTAAACAACTACTATTTTATAAAGTTATTAAGGTCAAAATAAGTCTCAAATTCTTGATTTTGTGACAAGCACAATTTGCTTAGATTCTTAATTTTGTGACAACGACAATTTCCAAATAAAGCGACATCTCTTTGAACAAGGTGAAATAGTTGAAACCGTCATGTGGATGTTGGGGGTGAAGTTATTGGGTACAATTTTTGTTTCTTTGCATTTTACTCTTTCCAGCAAAGTAAGTTCAATTTGGTGGTCATTGTTTATTATTGTCACATCCTCTCCCCTCTGAGAGGACGCGACGACAATGTTGCTCTGTCTATCATAATCGAGCAATCTAGCCCCCATGAACATAATAAATAATTCATTGAAAGTAAAAATACATATGCAGATCTATAACATATGAAAATACAGCGGAAGCAGTTACATGCATTCAAGCATTCCACATGTTCATAATAATTCTTAAACAAATACAGTGCAGAAGTTAAATACACCGAGATACTTATCTTGAAAAGGAGTTGTCACGCCACTAGCTATGTCGCTGCAATGTTCCACCCAACCATAGGCTAGTGGGATCATCAATATCTTAGCACCAATGCCACCCTCGAGCTGGGCATGATTTCCACAGGGAACTAGGGAACAACATGCTCACACATAGGAAAACATATCAAAACTTAGCCAAGCCAAACACAGTTGGGTTTATCAGGTTGCTAAGATAGTGGAAAGGTAGAATTGCTAAGCTAGTGAGCTCAACCATAGAGCTATGGACACCTGCACCAGATCTATCTAGCTTGGCATCCACAATACCTACACACCTAACACAAGGAAGTATTCCCTTCACTGCTACACAGTCCCTCGGACCATACCTTCCCTTCCAGTGCTCTTTAGGGTGTGCATAGAAGAGTTGTCAGCCCCTCTTGATCTATCTGTGAGGTTCCTCTCTTCACTAGGTTTATCAAACCGATTCTAGGCCTCTTCCACTCCTAAGTATTTCATACCAAAATAGGGGTGCACACAACAGCAAAATACAAATGTTGGCTTTGTAAAAAAAATGTATGGAAACCCAAAAACAAAATTGCAGATGGAGAAACAATCCTGGGTGAGCAATACGATTTCAGCAAACGTTCTTGGGCATTACAGAGGAAAAATCGACCTCTTTAAACACCCAAAACAGGGATCTATCTTCCTAGGAACTGAGCAATACAAAAAATGGTTTTCCCGGCCATGGAAATGAAGAAAATGCAGGAAAAACATGAAGGAAAATTCCTAAGTAGCTCCAGATGCGTGAGGAGGAGAAATGCATGGGTGAATAATGGTTTGGGCATGCATTTATGGGTATTTACTTGCCCAATAAGTCAAAAACATGATTTCCAAAAACTAATGACTTCCCCAATACAAGTTTTGACTGTCATACTCTTCCCATCCCAAGGCATTAACTACCTCAACTAATTTATGGAAGAAATAAATGATTGGGAAAATAAGACAAAAAAGGTAGTTGACAGCTTTATGGGTTCTCCCATTGACATTTGGCTTTACCCTATTGGCTCAAGAGTTTGAATAATTTCTCGCCCTATTCCTTGTGAAATCAAGCCTCCATCTCTTTGTTGCATTGACATAGCTAGTTGTGGGTATTTTTATTAATTGCATATTTACATGATGTCTTAATTTATATTGTGTCTGGCTAGCATGATAACCATAGGTATCAATTTTAATTGGTGATACATAAAATGTTAAATCTGTGGTGGGGCCTTGGCCTTGAGCTCCTCACCATGATTTAATAACAATATTTACATCATTTGCAATTTTAATATAATGGGGTCAAAATTGGAAGATTACAATTATCAATTCCCTAGAGCTATCCCATGCATTTTGGCATCATGGGCATTTCTTGGATATTGGGGACTGGACAATTTTGTTTTACCATGTTTTATTTTGCTTCAGTCTTTTGAGAAATGAGGTTACATTGGAGGAAATTTGGGCTCTAAAACGGGCCTTATAAGAAAATGAGCTAACAATAAATTCTTGTGAGTTTGAATTCAAGAACCAATAGAATTTCAATAAAATGAGTCAAGCATAATGGTTGACTTGAAATATTTGTCATATAGAAAACTACATTTTTGTTCGTATTTTCAACATATATCCATGTGTTTTTACTCAAATTTCAAGTGTGAGTAGTCGTTGGATGCGGAATTTTTGCATCATGGGCATTTCTTAGATATTGGGGACTGGACAATTTTGTTTTACCGTGTTTTATTTTGCTTCAGTCTTTTGAGAAATGAGGTTATGTTGAAGGAAATTTGGGGTCTATAATGGGCCTTATAAGAAAACGAGCCAACAATAAACTCTTGTGAGTAATTCAAGAACAAATAGAATTTCAATAAAATGAGTCAATCATAATGGTTGACTTGAAATATTTGTCATATAGAAAACTACTTTTTTTGTTCATATTTTCAACATGTATCCATGTGCTTTTACTCAAATTTCAAGCAGGAGTGCTCGTTCGATGGGGAATTGAATTCCGCATCCAATGAGTACTCACACTGCATACTTTTGACGAACGTCACTGGCCCAAAAACAAGAAATACCTAAAAAAATGTGATGATGATGACATTTAAATACTATGTTTTTGTAGCTTACACTTACATATGTTTCCAACACTAGGTGCAAATTTTAATATTTGTAAACTCTCCTTTAATAAATAATTCTTATTGTCTTTCAAGAGACGAAGTTGTCTCATTGAGTGTGTTGTTAATGTTTAATTTTGACCTTGGATAATAGCAAATTGTTAGGCATGCTTTTGGGGTCTTCATAGACCTGCATTTATTGAATGGAATTTGTGTTATGATCTACACTTATAGATTTAACATAGCATCATTTTAAACCCATTTATTAGAATGTTGTCCTTGATCATCTAAACCTTGTTCTAGTAGTGATGTTCCTTGGTTGTTAAACATGTTTGGTAGGAATGTCATAACATATAACTTTGTTATCAGAGTAAGTTAATATCGCAGATTGCATTGTTATTAGGCGTGTGAAAATAACATAGTGTAATAAACCTAAATGGTTATTACTATTGTTAATTAATATCAGTTTACTAATTAGTCACTAATAACTTAATTAATTATTAGTTATTAGTTATTATAGAGCATGTCTATTTATTAATAGACGTGGATTTACTCTATCAGCCATATTTAACATGGCTCGCTATCTCTGTAATTCATCATTCAATTATCAAAACATATATATTTATAAATAATATCCCAACATGTAAGGTGTTACCTTACAATTAGTATCAGAGCGGTTTTACCGTTTACCTATGGTCAAGAAAGCGAAGATGGAAAGAAGAAAAAGGAACAAAAAAAAAGTATAAAACCACACGTGCTTTCAAAGCAAGCCACATGTGGTTTAAAAAAGTAAAAAAAAACAGTAAAGAAAAAAAAAATTGAAAAAAGAAAAGAAAAGAAAAGAAAAGAAATTAAAAAAAAAAAAAGAATAAAGAAGTGAAAATATTTATTACTATATATTCGAAAACCATAGCTTATAATAATATATATTGTTAAAATCTTGTTCAAACTCTAAATTCTCCTCTTCCAACAAAATTATAATATTATAATTATTGTTATAATATTTTAATCCCCAAAAAAATTATAGATATAGTTTATAAAAACAATAGTAATAAATAATAATATTAATTATTATTATTATTATTATTATTAAAAAAAAATGAATATTTTTTATAATACAAAATGGTCTTCGATGTAGGCATTTATGGGTTTTTTTAAAAGAGATCAAACAACTAAAAGAAATAAAAATCATAGAGCTTGAAGCAAAAAAACCGGTTATTGACATGGCGATGCAAGTTCTTCATGAATATATAAAAGAATAAGTTGAAGAACTGGAAATGTTGATAATACAACAGCCAGAAGAGCCTAAGAATCATGCGGGCAAAGAAAAACCAGAAACATATCAGTCCTACCCCTCAAGTCAATTGAAAAGGAAGAAGCAATTACGCCATATGTATTTTCAAGCACGAAAGAGAAGGAAGAAACATTAAAAGAAATTGGTAAAGGACAAATCAAAATTACTCCTGCACCTATGTTAGAACAAAAAACACATACATCGATGCCCTACATTCCCCCTCACAAAAATTTCAGGGTATCATACGTTAAAAAGGATAAGAACCATCGTTTGAAGTACAAGTCACGAAAAACAATGCCTAACCATAACTACCATTCAAAGTACAAGACTCAAAATAAGATACCCATTCAAAAATATGTATGTCTTCCAAAATTTTGTTGCAGCTTCTTACAAGGCAGGGAGGTAAGGCACAATAATACATCAGCTGGAAAATCTGTAAAATTGTCTAGTGGAACTCCAGAACAAGGATTTGAAGAACTCTGTAACAACATAAAAAAAATAAATTAAAAGATTCTTCGACACATGAAGATATAAACATTTACAGGTTGTTGCAACTCAATACGTTAGAAATCAAATGGTTCCCAAAAACAACTAAAGACAAGATCCTCAGATAAAGAAAAGAATATAAATCATTTGAAGGTTTTTAACGAAAACCCTATGGATGAAATAAATACATATAAATGTGGTTCATCCTTAAAAGTATGTGATGAAACTGCAAATGAAGAATCCTTAACCAGTCAAATTGAATTAAATAAGTTGTCAATAATTGCCACAACATTTAAGAATATCGTAACAATTGTAACTGAATATCCAACCATGCTTGAAGATCCATCGATCAACACTAAAGAATCCATATTAATCAATTCCATACCAAAGCATGCAAAAACACCAGGGTTCAACATGTCAACACAAATTCATCATGAATATATCAGATTGGAAACTCCAAAGAATACTTCTTATAGTCATTATGGTTTTATCTATAGAATTGTATGCCTGCAAAGATTTGAATGGATATGCGACCAATTATTTCAAGAAATTCTAAACCATGGCAAGAGTTCATTTTTCAACGTCAATCACACCTATGCCTTTCTTAAGGAAAATTTTGTCAAGCACAACACCTCTATTGAAGTTACGACTAATCAAGCATTTAAGAATTTAAGCTGAGCACTCTTTATACAAGATTCGTGGTCGAATCTTTTCAAGGCGAGATGACTTGTAATAAACCTAAATGGTTATTACAATTGTTAATTAATATCAGTTTACTAATTAGTCACTAATAGGTTAAACCACAAATCTTTTCAAGGCAAGATGACTTGTAATAAACCTAAATGGTTATTAAAATTGTTAATTAATATCAATTTACTAATTAGTCACTAATAGGCTAATTAATTATTAATTATTAGTTATTATAGGACATGTCTATTTATTGATAGACGTGACTATTACCCTAACAGTCATATTTTACATGGCTCACTATCTCTGTAATTCATCATTCAATTATCAAAACATATATATTTATTAATAATATCCCAACATATAAGGTGTTACCTTACACACATACTGCAATCTATTGATGTTGTGTCTAAACATGTGACAGATTAAGTAAAACAATAGGATGAGTGTTAAATTTGTGAACCATTGATCTACAAGAAAATGAAAGCAATTGAGAAGTAGAATTATGTAGTGGAATATCAAAGACAATGTACACTGAACAAGACAAATTTGAAACAAATCTAATAACAATTGATTAGTTAATTACAACATTAATCTCTACTCATTAATCAATAATACAATGATTATACAATAAAGAGAATTTCAATTCCATGGATAGGATTCAAATCTACCATCTCAGGTTGGTTGAATAGATAACTAAAGTTGACTGAATATCTAACTCAGTGTGTCTAAATCATTGTTGGAGGCTCACTAGTCTAACTCCAGATGTCTAAATCAATCTACAATTAGTTAACTGATGAGGTAGGTGGAAAAGGGTGCCACTCTCCCTTCATGCATGCATAACTGGCGCTAGGATAACTGAAAGTGATCTAACTGATTGTAACTAGAGGTTGACTCAGCAAAACTGTTTACCTACCACAACCAACTGATGGAAGCTACTGGTGGCACTCAAAGTGGGCTCCTATAATGTAGGGATTGACACTAGTAGCACCAGTGGCACCAAAACTCCAATAAAGTGATAAATGAACTCCTAAGATGGGAAATAATAACAAATAGACTATATTGGACAATGGAGGATTATTAATCCCAACACCTCCCCCCCCCTTTCCTTAATCCTAACATTAGACAACTTGGACCCTGACAACTAGGCCCAAACTCACCCATACAATCTAAATGACATAAAATAAATTGCTTAATAGAATAAGGAAAATGGGGAAAACCTCATACATTAGAGAAAATTTCAACTCAAAATGAGCGTTTTAACAATTATTCAAATTCCATGTCATCATGTGTTAGCGAATGAAATTTCTTTAAATTTGAATTACTATATAGGTCTTAAACATTTTTTTAATATAACTTTGGGGATAGGTATCATAAAAAAAAACTTTTTTTTGTTCGTATTTTCGACATATCTCCCTTTTTTTTTACTCAAATTTTGATAGGGAGAGCTCCCTAGATGCAAAATTAAATTCCGCACATCATCAACACGTGTTTTCAATTATTTCTTGTTATTGGGGTAGCGAGGTCCGTCAAAAATATGCCGAGTGGGTACACATTGGATACGGAATTTAATTTTGCATCCAACAAGCTCTCTCGATCGAAATTTGAGTAAAATCACAGCGAGATATGTCGAGAATATGGATAAAAAAAAAAACTTTTCTTCCTCCAAAATTAATAAATATTATTTTATTATTTTTATTAGGAGACCCATTTTGAGTTGAAATTTCCTCTAATGAGACTCTTTACAAATTCCAATAGATACCTCATAGAGACCTTGTCTCTTTAGAGATGAAATCATCTTCAATTTTCACTCTGAATATCTTGTGAATGGAGTAAGAAGAGGAACTGATAATCTCGAATCCATATTAAAGTTGTACCTGCAAAATATCACTACAAAACAAACCAAATTGCAATCATATTTCATTTCAATCATTTCCACCTCGACATGTACACTTTCTCAAAGTTCGTCACACCTGGATAGAGTTCTCTGGAGATAATCCAGAGGGAGCAATGTTATGATTCCAAGATTTATGTGGAAACTAGGCTGCTTCAGGTGTACAATGGAGAAAGGACAAGACTTGCTGCTAGCCTGAACAAGGCTTTGATACCATGTTGAATTTGTGAACCGTTGAACTATAGGAAAATGAGAGCAATTAAGAAGGGGAAATTATGCAGTTGAATTAACAAAGAAAATGTACACTGAACAATCAAACTCATGCCACAATTTTCAGATAAAATGGGCAAGTATTGATCAGTTAATCAAGGATGCAGTGTTGTAGCATCTTGTTGAAGTGTTGTAACATATTTCTAGAGAGATTAAGTACTAAAATTAACATTTAAAAAATAAAATAATTATTCAATATTTGATAACACTATGAATTATTAGGTGTTGCACAACAACCTACATTTCTCCCATAATTTTTTAAAGGGTACTAGCTCAATGGTAGAGTATCTACATTATGAAGCAGACTCATTGGTGGTTCGATTCCACCATACCCTAACATAAATGTTTTTAATACACGGTTTTATATATTCTCTTTATATAAATAAAAATGGTATTGTCTCTAGAGAGACAATGCAAATTTTTTATTTTCTCAACTTGAGACAATATGCTCTATAATTGATGTATTATATTATGTCTCTATAGAGACAATAGTTTAAGACAATAATTTAAGACATCCGCTTAAAGGCAATATTTAATACAATTCACAACTTTTGTTTTAACATATTGTCTCAAATATTGTCTTAAAACTCCCATCTATGTAGTAGAGATGTTAGTCACATTGGCAGGTGCAGGATTTATATTTTAACGTTGACAAGTGCGTTGGTCGAAATCAAGACAACCCATTTGCAGAGGGATGGATTTAAAGTCGTGGCTTAAATTATGCTGTTGGGAAGGATTGGCACTTGGCATTAGTATGGATTAAACGTCCTCCACATCCCACGTCGCTAATTTTGCACTGAAATTTGTCAATTTTAGTTTCACCTTCATACATTTACTTCATTATTTAATACTCATAACTAATAGAAATAATGGTTGATAGGTGATAAAAGTATAAGTGTTTTAGACAGATTTATGTGGAACCAATTTTGTTACAATATTGTTACATGTACTAATATTTTCTACCAAATTTGAAACAAATTTAAGGTAACCCTCAAACTAATAATTTTATATAATAATATTTGTGGAAAATGTAACCTTCACCTGTTATGTTGCTCTGCATTTCCCACCTATAATATTAAAAAAATCCATCTTGAACAGTGTCGGATTCTCTTGTGATGGGGACGCTCGAATTTTGAGGCCACGCAATAAATAAAGAAGGTAAAATAATGATCTCCGTTACCCAGTTCTTGTGCAGGTAACCTATTTTGTTAGGAAGGGCATTTGCATGTATCAAGTGCCTTTTAAACTTTTTTGATATCGTTACACAACACAGCGAGATCATTATTATGATCACTTTAGAAGTAATCATTAACAACCATACACCCACTTAAACTACCAAGTCCAGGCTTCACTTTCTCAACAACTCTGTATATGTTTCATATGAGCTTAACAATTTGAAGTTGCCCATATCTTCCCAATTTTCAGGTTCATTACATATTACCAAAGTTCATTTCATGTTACCGAACTTTACGAACTCCACAAGGCAGATATAAACCGGTATTTCAATTTGAAATTTGAGACCCGTACCAAACTTTGGGTAGAGATGGGTTTATGTTGACCTTCATGTTCAATACGCTCCATACATCATACACATTCACTGCAACTAAACTCACCATCTCTTTTTTTACTTTGTTGTATGTTAATATTAATTTTGAAGTTTAATGACTCCTCACGGGCATGAGATAGCAAGATCATTATTAAGGAAACTTTTAAATTTTCATAGTTTGGTTTGTCATAAAAGACTCGCATGGGACGCCAAGATCATTATTAAGCTTACTTAAAAGATGAATAAATTATCTATTTGGTTCATCTTTTTCAAGCTATTTTATTTAGCTAGTTAAACTATTAAATATTAAAATTTATAAAGATGTTGGTTAGACTATTTTATTTAACATAAACTTGGTGTGCTAGCTCAAGTGGTTGAGTGTTGTAAGTTGTGAGCAAAAGGTCTCGGGGTCAAATCCTCGAGTGGCGTTACTGTTAGACACTGAGAGGGGGGGTGAATCAGTGCAAAACCAATTTTAAAACTTTTCTTAGCTTGTCACAGTTAACTACCAATTCATCATTCTACCAATCTCATAATCATTTCATAAACATATCATAAGCATTTGAATCATCAAGAACCATAACACAGAAGGACACAACAACATATAAATTTCTAATCTTTTTATATTAGTTTTGGTCCGGCTACAACCGTGAGGTAAAATCAGCACCTACTGATATGAAGAGCACCTACTCTGCATCCAGGACCCTGCCTGGTTTTCTTAGACCCTGCTAAGAAGGGTTTGAGGTATCCTAACCTCAAAAGCAAGACAAGCTTGCTTTTCAAATTAAAGCTTACTGTCACATCATCTCATCAATCACTTGTCTCTTTAATCTGCTGTCAACTGTCTCTGCTCATGCTCATCTGCTCATCATCAACATTGCTCATTATCTCTGGTCATCATCAACGCTGCTCACTGTCAAGTCATCATACAGCTCCTATCACTGATCATCAATCTCTGCTCTTTATCAACACTACTGCTAAACAACCTTTGGTCAATACTTCATCTGCTGGTCAACTGCTCAACACCACTCTTCTCCTCATCACTGCTGCTAATCAACCTTTGATTAGTACTTCATATTCTTTTTCACTGTCACGTCATAGCAATCATTGTCAAGCTCATCTTATCTCTGTCATATCATTTCAAGATAAACTGTCCAAATCTCAGTCCAGTCACTATCATTGAACAACTGCTTTCACTATAATGTCACTTGTCAAATCTGTTGCCAAATCACACTTTGTCACTGAAGTTAGAGAGGCCTTCTAGAAACTCTTCACCTAGACAAGTTCAAACTCAACCAAGCAGGCTGTAACTCAGACTGTTCAAACCCTTAAAAAGACTGTTTAAACTTTATACAAACTTGTCAAGAAACTGGAACTGGGGCCTCAACCAAGGTCTACTCTAATTGTGTGAATGGCTTTAGACTGTATCCCAGACTCATATCTGTTGCTGCCTTCAGAACTTATGTTGCTACTTGGATGCTTTCATCATATAACATCCTCATACATCACTCTTTACAATACATACCTCGTAAAAGGTCCTCGAACTATGTGAATTACTGACTTGACTTACTTTGCATCAAGATCTTCAAAGTCTTGTCACTTGTCACTGTAGAATATCATCATACTGTATATACATATATATCACTTGATTGTGTATGTAGGACTGTAGATACCATCATCACTCTCAGTGTTTAAAACTTGTCTCAACCTAGGACTGTTTCATTGTAGCATACACGTTCATCATAGACTGCACAAATCATCATAAGGTACACAACATCTAGTTTTATATAATAGCATTCATTGTATACATGCTTCAATCTACATTATCCTCAAAAGGTGTATGCATCAAGGTGTGCAAGACATCATCCTCATGCATCAAATCATCATATTAATGAACTTCATTTTTCTTAACAGAGATCACAACGTATCTTATGCTGTGCTCGAAATGGTCTTCTTCTAGAGGAATGCCTGGGGATGACTATCTTTACAATGATGCTTAATCAACTTCAAATATTGATCTATGCTCATACCTTCATAAAGCTTACAGAGATGAGAACCTTGGATGCCTGAGGACTGTGATGTAGCTCCTGTGGCTGCGATGCCTTTTGTTCTCTGCAATGTCTGTGTTTATATGCACTCTACAAATTTCCACAAAATTTGGATCTGCAAAGATCATTGCTTTGGCTGCCTTCGAATTTCACAGTCAACTAGTTAGGGCATCATTTTATCTTACAAGAGAGACCTCATCACCATCTACTCTAGGACTGTTGATGTGCTTAAAACATAGAAAAAAAATTGACTTCTACTGTCGCTGCCTCAGTTCATTCTTTACAAAAAAAATCAAAGCTCAAACTTCCACAGATCGCACACCTAGAGATCTCATGCAACTTCTGCAATTTCTCAGGTTGCAGCACTTCAGCAGCGAATCGTGGACTTCTATATTTTACGTGCAGTCTCCAGCCCCTACTCTTTACGGACGACTCATTCTTCTGGCTGCAATGCTTAGAACGATCTCCTTCTTCTATGACTGCAATGTTTAGAACAATCTCTACAGTGTTCTTCACTCGGCGAATTCAGGACGGCTCAATCTCTACAGCAATTTCTCTGTTCGCGACTGCTCTTCTCGTCTTTTCCAATGGATATACAGACCCTTTTCTCCTCCTCTTTGCTGGCAGCGGGCTTCCTTTTCACAACTGTGGCGGACTTCTCAGTGGACTGCCCTTTCTTCTTCAAAAATGGTGATGGCTGGGGCAAGATCTTCTAGCCTATGACTGAAATCTCCACGCAGGTTTCTGTTCTCTCACACTATTCAGCAAGAACTCTCCCAACCAAGGCTATGGATCTTATGTTGCTCTGATAACTTGCGCGCTGATATTTAGCAAATAAGAATGCAAAAAAAATAGCTGACAGAAAAGTTCACCAATTTGCTCCATTAGTCCATGAATCTAATTTCCTTAGTAAAAATGTTGCCCACGAAATTTCCAGTCAAACTGCCTCAGTTATTTGGTCACCAAAAAAATAATCTCAGTCACAGTTGACTGCTCCTCCTTCACAATCACGAATTTACTTCCTCAGCTACGAGCTTCAATACTTCACACTATCTTTTAAATGTGCAAAGTGGTGTATATATACACATTTAAGTGTGTTCAAATCCTCAAATAGAGAGCGACTTCAAAAAGGTAAAAAGGTAAGATGGTAAGTGTTTTAATTTTTAATTTAAATTTGTTATTTGAATTTTTAATTTTGACTTTGAATTTTTAATTTTAATAAATCATTTTATTCAAAAACCACCCTACACTAAAGTCAAACAATCACTTCTTATCATAGGGGTGTCTTTTAACCCACTAGGGCTTGCATGTATGCCTTTGCCACATCATTAAAGATCACAGGGTGTCCACCATATCAAGGGTATAGTAAGTGTCCATGTGTCATCATCACTTCTTAGGGTTTGCAAGTCTTTAGGTATCATTATATCAATATATCAAAGATTCATACATATGAGCCACACCATTTTCACCAAGTGTGGGATCAAGGGCCTTCATAAAGGTTTCATGACTTCATTAAGTCATCAATGACCATGTAAGTGCAAGTAGTGGGATCCATGATCTTTGCAAGGCCATCAAAGTCTTCATCAGGGGTTCCAAGGCATTGTAAGGAACAAACCCACTCTGTGAGGAGTCTAAGCACTACAGGTGGGACTTGGTGGCATCAATGACATCTTGTGGGGCCACTGCAAGTCCATGTTGGCATCAATGACAATTTCATCAACAATATTCTCCTTTGTCACTGATGAAAACAACTCGTGCTCCCCCCATGAACATGTTCCCCTTTTGTCTTCATCTCTCCCCCTTTAGCATCAATGGCAAAGGGTGTCCACATACCTGTCTCTGAAATCTCTGATCACTGCTGACTGCTCCCCGTGTCAATATGCACAATCTTGGACCTGTCTGTATGCCTGGAGTAACCATCCTTTCTCCGTTGAGTTCATCCTCCAGCCTTATGAACTCAAGGTGTGCTAAGGTCCTTGAGATACCTTACACTTGGCTTATCATATGGCAGCCATCCTCCCTATTCTGATCAACCTCTTCCATCTGCAACTGCTCGGTCTTCCTCATCCATACTTGCTTCTTGGCATCTGTCCTTTGAGCATTTGTTCCTTTATTTTCAATGGCTTTCCTTGATGAGCTGTATAGGAAGTTTCTTAAGGGTTGTTTATGTGTACTCCAACAATCTTGGGCTTTGTGTCCAAGGCCACTGCAGCTATAACACCTCATCGTACGACAATGTGCAGCAATGTGACCAACATTGTTGCATGACCAACATCTGACTGAGCTATTGGAACTTCCAACACTTCTTTGATCAACTTCATTTCTCCATGCTTGAGAGTGTCCCTGACTGTAGGCATTTGATTTCTGATCTTCAAATCTTCTTGCTGATGTAAATGAAGGACTCCTTCTTGGTTGACTTCTTTGACTTGCACATTCTTGGGATTTGTGGCCAAACCCACTGCAGGTGTAGCATCTCAATGAGTGACATGTGGCAGCAACATGTCCGACTTGATTACATGTCCAACACCTAACTGAGTCATTGGGGCTTCCAGCCCCCCTTCTTCTATAGAATCTATAATCCATAGCCTTATGACCAAAGTTAGAACAAAAATAACAATAACCATTGAAGCCACTTTCATACATGGGTCTTGGAGTTGTTTCCTTTATGAAGTTGCTTTGAGAAATAGACCTAACTCCTTGTTTCATCTTTGAACTTCCAAAATCCTTGTTGTCATGTGCAGGTGCATGGGGAGCGGCTTTGGACGTTGATGGACCTGCTTCTAGAGTCTTCGGAGACCAAGTGTCATCTTCAGATTTTTCTTTGTTCTTATTGTAACCAAGACCCGTTTTGTCAAGTGGAGATCTTTGGCAATCTAAGATCTTATCTAGGACAATTGAACTGTCCTGGAACTTGACCAAGGCTTCATTCTTCTTACCTTTCTTCCTGAGACCAACTACCTCCATTTCCAACTTCTGGACTGTCTCCTCCTTTTCTTCCAGCTGACTCTTCAGGATTTCTTATGTCCTCTTGGCTTCCTCCAGCTGAGTCTTCAGATCATGATTGACCTCTCTAGTTTCTTCAAGCTCTTGAGCAGGCTTTTCTGATTCTTCCTTTTGACTGGTCAATTCAGTCTTTAATTGTTCAACTTCAGCATCCTTGTCTTTCATTTGATCCCACAACTCTTTGTCCTTTTCTTTGAGCTTTGCAAGAAACACTTTCATTGACATGGTCTTCTGCTGATATTCATTCAAGGAGTCCAAGATTTTCTTTTTGAACTTCGTGAAATCACTCTGGTTCAGATTTACTATGCTTAGGAACCAATTGGCTCTGAGATCAATATTTAGCAACGTGAGATGTATCTCATGTGCAGTCTTTGATAGCCCTTCATCATCTTCTACAAGAACCTTCTCAATTTCATCACACAAGCTATCATTATAATCACAAGAGTCCATACCTTTACTAGAGTCCTCTTCTTGTTTGTCTTCTTCTTGATTGAGCTCTTATGGGGGCTTGTCTTCTGATTCCTGATCTGTCTTTTAAGGTTCTAGTCTTGCCTTCTGATACTCACTCTCCAACTTGAACCATAGGTCTTTTGTCGAAGTGTACTCTCCTACACTTTGCTTCACTGAGCTGAGAACTCCATCCATGAGGAACTTCAAGGCTGTAGTGTTGTCCTTCTTTGATTCTTTCTGTGCAGCTGATTTTCCTTTCTTGTTTGTTGGAGTGGGTGGATTGATAACAATTTCCCAAATACCAAACTTCTTCAAATAAGCCTTCATTTTGCTTCTCCAACTGAAATAATCTGTAATATCAAGTATAGGCACGTCATTGCTTGATGACTCTTTCTTTTCCTCCGTTGTGTCTAAGGATCTCCTTCAAGCTTGCTAGGCTTGTGATAAAGGCCGGCTCTGATACCAATTGTTAGACACTAAGAGGGGGGGTGAATCAGTGCGAAGCCAATTTTAAAACTTTTCTTAGCTTGTCACAGCTAACTACCAATTCATCATTCTACCAATCTCATAATCATTTCATAAACATATCATAAGCATTTGAATCATCAAGAACCATAACACAAAAGGACACAACACCATATAAATTTGTAATCTTTTTATATTAATTTTGGTCTGGCTACAACCGCGAGGTAAAATCAGCACCTACTGATATGAAGAGCACATACTCTGCATCCAAGACCCTACCTGGTTTTCTTAGACCCTACTAAGAAGGGTTTGAGGTATCCTAACCTTAAAAGCAAGACAAGCTTGCTTTTCAAATTAAAGCTTACTGTCACATCATCTCATCAATCACTTGTCTCTTTAATCTGTTGTCAATTGTCTCTGCTCATGCTCATCTGCTCATCATCAACATTGCTCATTATCTTTGCTCATCATCAACGCTGCTCACTGTCAATTCATCATACAGCTCCTATCACTGATCATCAATCTCTGCTCTTTATCAACACTGCTGCTAAACAACCTTTAGTCAATACTTCATCTGCTGGTCAACTGCTCAACACCACTCTTCTCCTCATCACTGCTGCTAATCAACCTTTGATTAGTAATTCATCTTCTTTTTCATTGTCACATCATAGAAATCATTGTCAAGCTCATCTTATCTCTGTCATATCATTTCAAGATAAACTGTCCAAATCTCAGTCCAATCACTATCATAGAACAACTGCTTTCACTATAATGTCACTTGTCAAATCTGTTGCCAAATCACACTTTGTCACTGAAGTTAGAGAGGCCTTCTAGAAACTCTTCACCTAGACAAGTTCAAACTCAACCAAGCAAGCTGTAACTCAGACTGTTCAAACCCTTAAAAAGATTGTTTAAACTTTATACAAACTTGTCAAGAAACTGGAACTGGGGCCTCAACCAAGATCTACTCTGATTGTGTGAATGGCTTTAGACTGTATCCTAGACTCAGATCTGTTGCTGCCTTCAAAACTTATGCTGCTACTTGGATGCTTTCATCATATAACATCCTCATACATCACTCTTCACAATACATACCTTGTAAAAGGTCCTTGAACTGTGTGAATTACTGACTTGACTTACTTTGCATCAAGATCTTCAAAGTCTTGTCACTTGTCACTGTAGAAGATCATCATACTGTATATACATATATATCACTTGATTGTGTATGTAGGACTATAGATACCATCATCACTCTCAGTGTTTAAAACTTGTCTCAACCTAGGACTGTTTCATTGTAGCATACGCATTCATCATAGACTGCACAAATCATCATAAGGTACACAACATCTAGTTTTGTATAATAGCATTCATTGTATACATACTTCAATCTACATCATCCTCAAAAGGTGTATGCATCAAGGTGTACAAGACATCATCCTCATGCATCAAATCATCATATTAATGAACTTCATTTTTATTGACAGAGATCACAACTTCTCTTATGCTGTGCTCGAAATGATCTTCTTCTAGAGGAATGCTTGGGGTTGACTATCTTTACAATGATGCTTAATCAACTTCAAATATTGATCTATGCTCATACCTTCTTGAAGCTTATAGAGATGAGAACCTTGGATGCCTGAGGACTGTGATGTAGCTCCTGTGGCTGTGATGCCTTTTGTTCTCTGCTATGTCTGTGCTTATATGCACTCTACATGTACTGCTGCCATAAGAAATAAGCCTAAACTGTGATCACTGTAGCCTGAGTTTAATCTTCTTTAAATGTTGCGGCTTCCCTAGTAAGTTGTCTTCATCACCAAATTCAAATTTATAAAACTTAATTCAAGAACATGCTCATGTATGCTGCTATATTGGTCACCTCTTCCGAATTCAAAGCTTCAATCTAATTTAAATCGGATTAGCTTAACGAGAATCTTCACAACCACAAAATTCAGACTTCGGTCATGTTCTTTTCTTACCTGTTTGTGGAAGAAGGGCAGTAATAAGAACATTACTTAAAACACCCAAATAAAAGATCTTTGTGGATGAACTTGGGTTTGCAAATTTCCACAAAATTCGGATCTGCAAAGATCATTGCTTTGGTTGCCTTCGAATTTCACAGTCAACTAGTTAGGGCATCATTTTATCTTACAAGAGAGACCTCATCACCATCTACCCCAGGACTGTTGATGTGCTTAAAACATAGAAAAAAAATTGACTTCTACTGTCGCTGCCTCAGTTCATTCTTTACAAAAAAATCAAAGCTCAAACTTCCACAGATCGCACACCTAGAGATCTCATGCGACTTCTGCAATTTCTCAGGTTGCAGCGCTTTAGCAGCAAATGGTGGACTTCTATATTTTACGTGCAGTCTCCAGCCCCTACTCTTTACGGGCAGCTCATTCTTCTGACTGCAATGCTTAGAACGATCTCCTTCTTCTATGACTGTAATGTTTAGAATGATCTCTACGGTCTTCTTCACTCGGCGAATTCAGGACGGCTCAATCTCTGCAGCAATTTCTCTGTTCACGGCTGGTCTTCTCGTCTTTTCCAATGGATATACAGACCCTTTTCGCTTCCTCTTTGCTGGCAGCGGGCTTCCTTTTCACAACTGCGGCGGACTTCTCAGTGGACTGCCCTTTCTTCTTCAAAAATGGTGACGGCTGGGGCAGGATCTTCTAGCCTATGACTGAAATCTCCACGCAGGTTTCTGTTCTCTCACACTATTCAGCAAGAACTCTCCCAACCAAGGCTATGGATCGTATGTTGCTCTAATAACTTGCGCACTGATATTTAGCAAATAAGAATGCAAAAAAAATAGCTGATAGAAAAGTTCACCAATTTGTTCCATTAGTCCATGAATCTAATTTCCTCAGTAAAATTGATGCCCACGAAATTTCCAGTCAAACTGCCTCAGTTATTTGGTCACCAAAAAAATAATCTCAGTCACAGTTGACTGCTCCTTCACAATCACGAATTTACTTCCTCAGCTACGAGCTTCAATACTTCACACTATATTTTAAGTGTGCCAAGTGGTGTATATATACACATTTAAGTGTGTTCAAATCCTCAAATAGAGAGCGACTTCAAAAAGGTAAAAAGGTAAGATGGTAAGTGTTTTAATTTTTAATTTAAATTTGTTATTTGAATTTTTAATTTTGACTTTGAATTTTTAATTTTAATAAATCATTTTATTCAAAAACCACCCTACACTAAAGTCAGACAATCACTTCTTATCATAGGGGTGTCTTTTAACCCACTAGGGCTTGCATGTATGCCTTTGCCACATCATTAAAGATCACAGGGTGTCCACCATATCAAGGGTATAGTAAGTGTCCATGTGTCATCATCACTTCTTAGGGTTTGCAAGTCTTTAGGTATCCTTTTATCAATATATCAAAGATTCATACACATGAGCCACACCATTTTCACCAAGTGTGGGATCAAGGGCCTTCATAAAGGTTTCATGACTTCATTAAGTCATCAATGACCATGTAAGTGCAAGTAGTGGGATCCATGATCTTTGCAAGGCCATCAAAGTCTTCATCAGGGGTTCCAAGGCACTGTAAGGAACAAACCCACTCTGTGAGGAGTCTAAGCACTGTAGGTGGGACTTGGTGGTATTAATGACATCTTGTGGGGCCACTGCAAGTCCATGTTGGCATCAATGACAATTTCATCAACAGTTATATTGCTATTTAAGGGCCTCACTTGATGTCCTCATCAGGTTAGCTCTATAATCAGAGCGAATGGGCTGAGGCCCCTTTGGGTGGGACCCCTATGACTTGTTCTCGTGGGCGTAGCAAACCTCGTTTGGGGGTAGGTGAACCACAATTGAAAAACAAACTATTTTATTTCATTAAAATATTTTATTTCAAAATTTTAATATGAATAAATATATAATTATAATTATAATTATTTAATAAAATATAAAATTCATTTTTTTAATAAGCACAGGTTATTTACAATACATTCAATTGAAAACATAACCACCAATATTTTATATATAGATATGTATGGTTCATACCCAAAGAATTATAGTGCTTATCGCTTCATAAAAATATAAGGTCAAATTCATAATTTTATAAAATAATATGTGCAAATGCAATAAAATCTGTGTCAATTTTATTACTACGCAACTCTATTTCATGTAGTTCATTTGCACACTGAGTTGATAAGTTGGCATGCTAAATAATGAATTGTACATTTGAATCAGTTGAAAAGCTATTGGGGGATCGATAATGAGCTTATCTACGTGACACTAAGTGCATTTAATAAATATATATTTTTAGCCCATGATGCATCTTATGACCTATCATTTTGGCAATCAAAATATAACTCTGTAATTATGGAGAGGGATTAAGTTGCCTTTATAGATATATTCAAAGTCATATAAGAATATGGTTTAACAAATTGATTTAAAAGAAACAAAAAATTATATAGTATATCAAATTATGATAAAATTTTAAGTTTGACTATTTTATTGATGGTAGGAAACTTGGGGTTGGATGGCTACAAAATTTTGTGACATTTTCTTTTCTTTTTTGTTACAATTTTGTGGCAAAAGTATCATATTTCTATTAACAATTGTTGTTAGCAACTTCAATGACATTGCCACCTTGTGGCTCTTGTTGTATATTGAATTTGTTAACTTACATTTGTAAAAAAATATTATGAAGATAACTTTAAATATTAATATGTTGAATATTATGAAGATAAGTTCAAATATAATTTTGTATATTGAACTTGTTATTAAAATATTAAAATTGAAGTTTACATTTGTTATTTTAAAAATTGATTGTTAATGTTCTGATTGGATAGCAAACCATAACTTCATTTTCACTCCTATATCCATGAGCCTATCCATGAGCCCTTTAGCAACCATCATGAAAAAAAATGGAACGTAGAGACATAAGAGAACCCTTCAACTAAAAGGACATGTCAAGTTATAGTATAAAGGTCACATTATGGAGGTCTTATGCAATAAAGATAATCTAGAGCAATATGTCATCACAAATAGCTTTCATATAATTACTATAAAGGCTAAAAATGCTGGAAAATAACAGACTTCAATAAGATATCAATTACAACAACCTTCTCATCACATATTTACATCAATCTTAATCTCAAAGAAACTCCATATTTCAAAACTTGGTTTGAGAAACCAGTAACAAACCTCCAGTGCCACTCATTATCTACACATGGTGCTTCAATAGGGCATACTTCCATATGAAGTAAATTGGCTGCTATAAAAAAAGAAGGAATCAATATAGGTCCAGAACCTACAGACATTTTAGTCAAGGCAACTATTGCTTCTATGCATACAAGAAATTGTTGGTATGATACATGACCTCTTACATTTAAAGACCAAAAGTGAAAACAGAAAATTGCACCTATTGAGAATGGTGCCTAGAATTGCCAAAGGTGCAATCAAAACGTCTATGAATGTGAATATAGTTACATATTCCAGTTTAGCATTGAAGACCAATCAAACAAAATCAATGTAATTGTTCCAAAATGTTGCAAAACAACGTATCGACATACCTACTGAGAAGTCATTTTAATATGGATATAAAGTTGTTTGAATATGGATATGAAGGGAATGACAAACAGACCACATACATATTTGCCAAGTTGTCCTTCAATACTTGTTCAAACTAGTAGTACATGAAGGAACATTTTCTAAACAGAAATATCAAAAACTTTGTAATTGCATGTAATAAAATGGATTGTATGACAAATCCAAAAGAAATCATGCCTATCCAAGAAATGTTGCCTAAATAGGGAAGGCTTATGTTATTTTTTTTCTTCCAAGCAAGACGTTGTATTGTGGCCTACTTTGTATTGTTGCATACTAAATAAAATGTGAATATTATAAATTTAGTTTATTTTTCACAACCTACACATTCATATCCAACATAAAATTATCATCTTCTTGAAATATTATTCATATATGTGTCAAATTAGATGTTATCAAACAAATTATATTCAGTGTAAAATTATATAAGATATATTTACAAATTGTTGACTAGTTTCCTTACTAGGAAATTCAAATGTTGCAATAGATATCATGGTCAATGATTTGCATTCTGAAGAGCATGCATTCGTATGCCAAACAATACCAACATACACCACATTTTATGGAATCTCAGAACCACTACAAATGCCTACTATATTTCAACAATGCATTCCAACATGTATAGCAAATATATCATCTCCAGGGTGTGAGGTTCATAGGAATAATCAATACAACATTCATCAAAATATAATATAAACTACGTAAATAAACAAGAGAAGAAGACATAAATGGAAAATCATCACAAACAAAAACGTTGACTCAATTGCTACAATACCATCTACATATAAGGTCTAACAAAATGAACAACACGAGAGAAGACATTTTGAAAAAAAAAATGGACTAAAGATACTTCAAGAGACTAAAATGCATAATAAACAAAAACCTCTAATGCATTTTCCAACGGGTACTCTTCAACATCATGGCCATCCGCATGCTACCAAGTATTTCCACAAACAAATTGATGCCTTGTCTATCATGCATTACGGAATCATATCTTGGCATTCTTACTCATCCATATCTCAATGGACACATTTGCAATCAATGTCACAGAAATAGGGATGATTTTAAGGAACCATACTTATTTAAAAGTGTATAAATGTTGGTGAATCTTACCAATTCTTAAAAAGCCAACTATAAAATGTTTGGCGATATTTTTCAAAAAATATTTTAATTTCCAAGGATTTTATAATGTTTATATAATAATTTGGCAATTTTTAGGGTGAAAATTTTTTACCCCATCAAAATTGGGTGAAACAAAGCTTCCAAAAATGCAAAATGGCGAATCATTTTTTGGAGAAAAACATGGAAAAATAGCCATTGGGTTAAATTTCGCCCCTAAAATTATCCCTGCACAGAAAAACTAATGGCCATTGATTCTCCAAATGGAATAATATGGACCCCCATGACCAACCCATTATACTATCCATACTTTCTCAAATGGAAGAAATACTCGTTTCTCATGTTAGCCCAATTTTTCAAACGAAACATGCATGTGGTGGAAAATACAAATACAATGGTCACACTATTAGTTTCCCCAACAAATTGTTCAAATTGCATATCGCTTTCCACGCCACCTTTCAAATATTGATATCTTGTTTGTGAGGATACATGGAGAAAAAGGTAAATGTCACAAGTATTATGTGACTAAATCACATGCCGCAAATGCATTTCTCTATAAGATACAAAATACTATAGTGATGTCCAACTTGACCACAATTCAATTTCATCACTTCCATAAGCATGCACTAATGTCTCCTCTCAACTCCAATATATTTCTACAGACATTGAAATATGCTCGATCTAGATAACCAAAATGTTACCCAACTAGTGCAAGCAGTATTTTCTTTTCCCTTTAGAGTGCCTAATATCAAAGAATTTGTTCATACTACATCTAATTCTCTATCTACAACAATTGACTGGCCAAATATTGACTCATCACCATTCAACAAGTACAACACAGAGGGTCCATTCGACATGGCATTCCCAACTCTTTTACTAAATGAGGATGCACTACCTCACCAACCACATATCATGAACATTCCAATTGATAGCTATGCAATACACTGAATGAGATACCATGACAACATATTTGGTAGTCATCCCTGCTTTAGATACTACATGTACAACATATTTATGCACCACGGGAGTCGAGCAATAACTAATTTCTCTGTGAAGCAGAGCCAAGAGCATAACACCCCAGCCACAATTTAGGAGTTGCGTATATATCTACAAGAAATTTCTACAGACAACCTCTTGGAACATGTCATGCACTTCGTAGGACACCTACATGGGACCAGAGCATTCTGGACACGATGCAAGAGTGAGCTAAAGAATATGATCACGCAATTGCAATGCCCTACATTGTTCTCCACTCTCAATGGAGAAAACCAAAATGGATAGACTCTATGCAGTTATGCAAGAGGATAACTAGAGGATAACCCTCCTAACACAAGAGCTCCTCACCAATGGCATAATTATAACATCATTGATAGGCCCAACATTGTAGCTGCATACATGCATAAAATGTTTTCACTCTCCCATGATGACACGATGCAAGAGTGAGCTAAAGAATATGATCACGCAATTGCAATGCCCTACATTGTTCTCCACTCTCAATGGAGAAAACCAAAATGGATAGACTCTATGCAGTTATGCAAGAGGATAACTAGAGGATAACCCTCCTAACACAAGAGCTCCTCACCAATGGCATAATTATAACATCATTGATAGGCCCAACATTGTAGCTGCATACATGCATAAAATGTTTTCACTCTCCCATG